>JAAGWP010000191.1:0-57379 GCA_013266165.1 Fusarium graminum
CATAGAAAGAGTCTATCATCCAAAGGACGATTTCATTGAATGACTTGACGTCGGAACGAGATCCGTGTAGTACCGACTCCCGAGAGTGACGTCGACAGAATGGCGAAAGGTCAACATTCCCGGTCAAATTTGACAACATCAATAAGGCTAATGTCTTTGTTCGGTGAATGAGTAATTCCTCCAAGGCACAAGACCAATGAGATGAACTCATCTTATCAGATATTATGTTTCTTTGCGGGATTTAAACGGCTTTGTGGCTGATGCAACATGTCGTAAGATGAATGAGAAATTGTGTGATCATTCATCGCGGGGAAACAAGTATAGAGTGTCATATAAACAGACAGTTCAGCCATTTTGATGCAGTATCATCAGCTTGCATAAAGTTCTTATTTATACAACAATGTCTACCACTACTACCACAGAGACGCAGAGAATTGTGCCGATCAATATTGAGGCCGGTAAATACCCCGAGCCCTTGATCCCCTCTGGCGCTCTCGATAAGTTCAAATATGAAGAATCAACACCTGTCATTGGACGTGAATACTCGACCGTAAATCTGGTCGACGACATCATCAATGCTGAAAACGCCGATGATTTGATTCGTGATCTTGCTATTACAAGTAAGTCAGCAACAATACCAGCCAGACCTAAGCTTATAATCTTCAGTCTCACAAAGAGGCGTGGTCTTCTTCCGTGCACAAGACAACCTCACCGATGACCTGCACAAAGAGCTCGTCCATCGTCTCGGGCAACTGTCTGGTAAACCATCAGATTCAACACTGCACATCCATCCGCTTCTCAACAGCCAGAGCGAGTTTGGTGTAGAGGATAAAGAAATCAGCGTCATTTCCTCAGAGGTCCAATTCCTAAAGCGTCTCAAAGATCGCGATGATCGCAAATATGGCGCTGCGAGCTGGCATAGTGATATTCAGTTTGAGCAGTATCCTGCCGACTGCACAAGTCTTCGTCTTACTACACTCCCCGCTGGCGGTGGCGATACATTGTGGGCTTCTGGATACGAGCTGTATGATCGTTATAGCGATGCGTATCGGAAGTTCTTTGAAGGTCTGACGGCAACTTATCACGGTGACGGATTTCTTCGAGCAAGAGATGCCAATCCCGACCTTTACAAGATTTACAAAGAGGCACGAGGAAACCCTGCGAATGTTGGCGACGATCTCGCTGCAGTTCATCCTGTGGTCCGAACCAATCCAGTCACAGGTTGGAAATCCATCTTTGCCATTGGTAACTTTCCCAAGCGAATCAATGAACTGAGCGAGCGTGAGAGCAGAGAGCTTTTGCAATCTTTCTACAGGAGGATTGAAGAGAACCATGATTTACAGGTTAGGTTCAGGTGGAGAAATCCAAATGATATTGGTCAGTACTCCCGGGACATGTGATATTCTATTGCTAACCTATGCAGCATTTTGGGATAATCGTAGTGTTTTCCATAGCGCGACTAATGATTACGATGGATTGGGTGAGCGTACGGGTCATCGTGCTGTGGGAATTGGTGAGAAGCCATTTCTCAATCCCAGCAGTCAGTCAAGGACAGAAGCATTAAAGGAGAACTAGTGCAGTAGATGAGGATTGGATTTGATCAAGGCTAAAGAGTTGATGCTTAGCATGTCCAGAGTGGTACAAAGTGTCACAGATGGTGTGCGGATATGAAGGTACGGGGGTGTGTGATGATGCTAGAGCCAGGTTGACCCTAGCAGGCAATATTACTAACTATGGCATATGAGAGGTGTTTTTGCTAGTTTCGCTTGACGTCTTTTTCGATGAATATATTCTGTCGAATCTGCTTTTTTCAATCTGAGAAGCTGTCTATCTTCTGTCCCTGATCAAGCCAAAACATCGCGTTTTGCGTAAGCCTCTATTCGTCTTGTTGTCGCATTAGAGATCAACCTTTCGGAAGTTATTGGCGGGTATCTCGTGTTCGTTTCCCCAAACATACTTTGCTCAGGACTTTACTGAAAGCTAGAAGCCCCCTCCGCTAAATCCAAAGATATTTGAGAGGAAGAAGAGCCCTAGTAAGACCCGGGGCAAGGTATTTGCCTTTTCAGGATAATAGATTGATGTTAGCACCAGGGGTTTTGCTTTACTGAATGAGGTTCCGGCAAGGTCTGCGATTGTAAGCTGCTTCAGCTAGGGGAAGAAGCCCTACATATCTCGAGGTAAATTGCGGTTCTCAGAGCTAAAAGACGATCGAAGAAAGCCTGGCATATCTCGGTCTGCTAGTCTTGAATCGTCTTGTGTCGCGCCCTGGTGACCTCTAGCTTCACTTTCAGCTTCGGATCCTTTCGGGGTTCATTTAACCCCGCGCGACCTATACTCGCCTTATTTGATGGCAAGGACAGTACCAAGAGCGGTCGCGTCTAACTACTGGCTGTAAGGCGCCCTTTTGTGGTCAAAGGAAGGGACAGGGGCCGATAGATGAAAAGCAGTTCCAGAGGGATTTATACAAATTCATATAAAGTCTTCTAGTTTTTTGACGCTTGGGAAGACTAGAGATTTCAGGGTATATCTTCCTAAAGGTTATACTAAATTTAGGGCATACAAGACATTATTCATAGGTCGCGCACATCCTAAATAACAATACTAAGACTCATTCCAATCCACAAGAGCATCATCTCCAAGCTTCTCCTTGATAAGACTCGTGCTCAGATCCCACAAGTTAGATGCCAACTCAGGGTTCGAAGCCTGGGTAGTCTCCTGACCTTCTTGATCAGGATCAACAAAGTAGTAGCCATTGAGATCCTCCTCCTCAATTCTAGACGACGTCAATGCCCAGAGCGCACTGTAAGATCCTTGCTCCACATCTCTTCCGATAGCAAGCATAGCCCACGATAAGAGCTTGCCTGTCAGTCCGGGATATGCGTCCTTCCACTGTTGTTGCATAGCGGTATTGACCTGACATGGAGTTAGCATCACACTTTTTGATCTGTGAAAAATGACTTACTGCACCGGGATGGACGGAAAGAGCATAGATCTTGTCCTTGTTCTCAGCGATGACCTTTCCTGCGAGACCATACTTTGCAAACAGAATCATGGCAAGTTTAGTTCGGTTGTACAAAGCGGTGGAATCCAAGGTCGGGTCATTGATCTCTTCCTTTGTTTTAAACTGCACATTTGACAATTGTGCCAAGCGATGCATCTCACTCGCCTCAAAGACCACGCGGGGAGGAGGTGTATTGTCGAGTTTACTCGTCTTGCGCAACAAAGGCCACAGTTGGTTACAAGCATAAAAGTGACCAAGGAAGTTCACACCAAAATGCCGATCAATACCATCAGAATCCAAGCCGAATTGGTTGGTGTTGATACCAGCAGAAAGCACCAAAAAGTCAAGACGATCAAGGGATTCACGGAAACCTCCAAAGACTTCGCGGACCTGCGCCAGGTTCCCCAAGTCGCACTCTTTCCAGTCAATGTCGGCGTCTTGCTTTTCATCCTTGACTGCCTCGATTGCGCTGTCGCCCTGTTCTTTCTTTCGGTTCACCATGATGACTTTGCAGCCGGCTTTGGCGAGAGCACGGCTGACTTCATAGCCGATTCCGAGGGCGCCGCCGGTGACGATGGCGACGCGGCCTTCTAGGTTCTCAGGCTTGACGACCTGAGGGCCGATACCTGTGGTTTTCTGGAGAATAGACTGCATAGTGATATATGGTAACAGAAGCTAGATTGGAGTGAATAGTTTCTGGGCGTGATAGAAATTAGAGTTTATAAGTGGAAGTGGTTTTGTGATGTCGTTTGTAGTGAGTTATCTTTTATTGCTTGGAAGTGCGACGAGTGGTCATTGTGACGTTTGACGTAGTTCATCGGCAGGGGAGGGTTGGTATGCATGACATCATTACTTCTTCAAGGGATCATACATTCTGTTTCGTATTGCGCATGTGTCTCACTTGTGAGCTGGAACTTTTTCATACGTTTTGTGATACTGTCTCGAGTGACGAAAATGCCCTGGAGTACGTCACGTCGTTGATAGAGAGCCTAGTGGCTTTACCAGATTGACTATCGCGGTGGAGTTGCACGAGTAAAACCATTTTATCACGATCATTACTGACGGGATCTGGACATGAAGTAGCGACTATACAAGCTCTACGTTTCACAGTGGCGGACTACAATTTTGCTTAGGTTATGCGCGATGTTATTATTAACTCTAATTTGCTTTTGATTTCTATGAAATGTCTCTGCTCAGGATGTCAAGGGCCAATCCCAGAACACCGGAGATTGATTCACACTTTTACCAATGATTTGACGCTCCAACAGGGTCACCAAATTACTACTAGTATCACTCAAGAAGGAGGAATCTTTTAGTGTAGCAATTCTGAGTTTCATAGTGACGATACCCTGGCTCGATGTTATGCGTTCTGTTGTTTTCAGCATGTGATTTTCAAGGTTTAGGGTAAGCATCTCCCAAACTAGCGCAAAACTCGAGAATTGTTTGGCTGCAGTATCGTGGATCCTCAAAAACTGCGAGCGGAAATTGACAGGAAATTAATGCGAATATCTTCCAAACAGACTAACCCTAACAATATGACTCCTCACAAGGCGGCGTTACTCCACTGATCGTCCGGCCTTATGGCTCCAAAACAAAATGGTGATCTTCACAATTGAGTCGTGCAGTTGAAGAAGAATGGTGTGCCTCAACCTTCAATCGCAAGATACTCCAAGTCAAAATACTATTCTATTAGTTTTGGTCAAGCATCGTACCACATCGCAGTTGAATGTCACCCCGACCCATTCAATCAAAGTGCTTTGACTGCTGCTGCCTGGTCCAGCCTAGATCCAGCCTGAAAAAACGCCAAAAACCCCGTTGGGCCTCGGGCCGGTTTGAGAAAATGGAACACGCCAAGTCGTGCGGCTGGGCCTCGACGGTGATGCCAACTTCCACAAACGGCCTAGCAATGAAGCGCAGCACATGTGCTTTTTCTGTGCCTGAGTCACTGGGCCTGAGCGAGAATGGGGTCTTTGTGGTTGTTGGTTGTGTAAAAAAGGGTCTTGCCAAGAGAAAAGACTCCGTAGTAACTGAAAAACAAAATGGGGTTTCTCCATAAGGGAAATGTTGCTGTCGCTTAGATTGTCTAGGATTGTTCGACTGTCACTATCTGCCAGGACGTCAGTGGCTGTCTTGCCAGCTGCCTGCTAAGCGGTTCCTCCGACGCCATCCAAACGGCGTTAATTTAAATTACCCATTGAATAATTGCATGCTTCACGCGTAAATTCGCATCGGTTACCGGAAACTTTCTTCTAGGTCAGGGGTTGTGCTTACTTGCCCCTGCTGAAAATTGCGCGACAAAAGGGCCTTTCTGCAGCTTAGCGCTTGAGTGTGTTTGCAAAAAGAAAGGCGGTTGTGTTAGTGGTAAGGCCGAGATTAAGAGATCACACTAACAGGTGAATTTGGGCCCTCCCTGTGGATGGTCACAGGGCTCAATCGGGTCAGAATTTAGACTCTGCCTTATTAGGAAATCACCGGACTTAAGCACATGCAGGGGGAGAAGGTGTTGGTTGTGCCCTGTGGGATACGAACGGTACCCGTAGGCAGAGATGAGATGAGATGAGGAAAAAGAAAAGGTGATGAACACGAATAATGAAGCAAAGAGAATTCATTGTCTATCGATTGTTCAATTCATTCAGACTTCCTGTCATGTCACTCGTATCATCATTCCAGACCCTATGTTCCAGTCTCTCGGTCTCAAAGATAGCCCGAAGGATTCAAACCAACCGGGATTCACTCTAGCTTAACGCTTCAGACGCAAGGGCCTAGACTTAGCCTTACAGCACCTCTGTTCCTGCGCTAGCCAAGGGTTCCTTTGGCTGTAACCGAGTTAGCGACTCCAAGACAGCCTGAAGGATGTCTTGGCTGTCTCCATCCCCAATCACAACTTCACAACCAACACAACACATGCCACACTACGCCTCTTTGGACCAGTGTCTGAGATTATCTAGCCTGGCTCCGGGAAATACGGCGCAGTCGTTCTCGTTCACGACCGTTTAAATACAATCATGTCTGACCCCGTTTCCTTAGGGCGCTTTTTCTGTGCCTCTGTCAACCCTCGTCATTCGCTCTTCTCTTAATTCCCCAGCCTCGATATCCTCGAGCGCCCACTGCCCATGATGGCTCACTCATCATCACTCTTTACTTTTTTCCTTCTTTCGTTCCTTTCGCTCTTTGTCGTTGCTCAAGATGGTGTCAACCCCGGCGACGTGAACCCTGTCCCGCCAGTTGGGGAAATCAAGACTGAGGATCCCATCTCGAGTCCTCTCACAGACGGATGTCCTCAGCCTTGCGCCATCGCCGGTAATGACCCTTCCAATTGGACACAGATTCACAGCGTCGAGGAGCTTTCTGGTTGTGATCTGCCCATGCTTTTCGCCTTCAATGTCGCCAATGATTTCGATAAGGATGCTACCCTGCAAACCTGCGTTACATCTACTTCCTCCAAGACCCGTCGCGAGGAGGGTAGCCGTGTAGAGGCTCGCGCTGCTGAGACCTCTGTTTCTGTTAACAGCAACTGCGGTGCTGAAAAGGCTACCGTCAAGGCCTCTTCTGCCTTTGGTCGTGCTGGAGCCCTTCGATCTGGTAACAGCGCTGCTGCCGCTGCCGGTCTCCTCGCCGATTACCTCGACAATGGTGCTGCATGTGGCACTACCATTCTCTTCGCCAAGTCTGGCTCCTCCATCGCTGGTCTTTACGTCGGCGCCGAGGTGCAAAAGTCCAGCGCTTCAAGCACCCTTCGTCAGTCACAGGCTCGTATCCAGAAGGGTGTCCAGGCCTTCCAGGTCTGTGATGCTGGCGACAAGCGTGCCGAGACTCTAGGTTTCTTCGCTGCTGATGCTGTCACTGACCTCGAGACTGTCCAAGCTGCTGCCAGGACCTGGTCCAACGGCAAGTGTGTCAACATTCCCCAGGCCACCACCCAGTCCATCAACCTCGGCATCCTCACCAGCAACGTCGTAAAGACTCGCAGCGTCGACCTGCAGTCCCGCTTCGCCGGTGTCGATAACCTCCTTGCTCCCCGCGCCGACTGCCGAGCCATCCAAGTCAACTCTGGCGACAGCTGTGCCTCTCTCGCAAAGAGGTGCAAGGTCAGCACCACCAACTTCAACAAGTACAACACCAAGAAGAACTTCTGCTCCACCCTCGCCGTCAAGCAGTGGGTGTGCTGCAGCGCCGGCACCCTCCCCGACAAGACCCCCAAGCCTTGGAAGGACGGATCTTGCTACGCCTACACCATCAAGGCTGGCGATGGCTGCTACACGCTTGGTCAGAACTTTGGCATCACCGAGAAATTCATCGCCGATGTCAACAAGAACACCTGGGGCTGGAACGGCTGCAACAAGCTCCAGCTCGGCCAACCCATCTGCCTCAGCAAGGGAAAGAGCCCCATGCCCATGCCCGTCGCTGGTGCTGTCTGTGGTCCTCAAAAGCCTGGCTCCAAGAAGCCTTCCAGCTTCAACAGCGGCTGGGACTTCGCTGCTATGAACCCCTGCCCCCTTAACGCCTGCTGCTCCGGCTACGGTTTCTGTGGTGTCACCTCCGAGTTCTGCACCAACACCACTGCCAAGGGTGCTGCTCCTGGTACCAGTGTGACAAAGCCCGGCTGTATCGGAAACTGCGGCACCAACATCGTCGGCAACAGCAAGAAGCCCGCCAAGTTCCTCAACGTTGGTTACTTCCAGGGCTACAACCTCGGCCGTCCGTGCCTCAACATGGACGTCACGAACCTGACCAAGGTCACAACTGCCTACACCCACGTCCACTTCGCCTTTGCTGGTTTGACCTCGGATATGTCTGTTCTCCTCCAGCCTGATGTGCGCGAGCAGTTCCTCAAGTTCAAGGAAGTCAAGGGTACCTTCAAGAAGATCATTTCTTTCGGGGGATGGGCTGGCTCGACTGATGCCGCCACCTACCAGCTTTTCCGCGATGCCATCAAGCCCGCTTACCGTAACAAGTTTGCGTACAACGTCATGACTGTGCTCAAGAACCACAACCTTGACGGCGTCGACTTTGACTGGGAGTACCCCGGTAGCAGCTCAACTGACACTACTGACGATGCGGCCAACTACGTTGCGTTCCTCAAGGTCATGAGAACACAAATCGGCAAGAGTGGAAAGACTATGTCTGTTGCTCTTCCTGCTTCTTTCTGGTACCTCAAGCCCTTCGCCGTTAAAGAGATGGCTCCTCTCGTTGACTACATTGTTTACATGACTTACGACCTTCACGGTCAATGGGGTATGTTGTTTTCTTCTCTTGTTGATAGCCTATACTAATATTTTACAGATTACGGCAACACCCAGATTAACTCTGGCTGCCCTACCGGAAACTGTCTCCGCTCCCACGTCAACAAGACTGAGACCCTCAACTCCCTCGCCATGATCACAAAGGCCGGTGTCGACCCCACCAAGATCGTCGTCGGTCTCTCCAGCTACGGTCGCAGTTTCAAGATGCAGAAGCCTTCCTGCACCGGCCCCACCTGTCTTTTCACCGGTAGCTTCAGCGTTTCCCAGGCCGAGCCCGGTTTCTGCACTGGTGAAGCTGGATACCTCTCTGACGCTGAGATCCGTCTCATTGAGTACGACTCTAGACAAGGCAAGAAGGGTGTAACCGCCAAGACCTGGTACGACGTTTCTTCCGACTCTGACATTATGACCTTTGGTACTCAGGGCAAGGGCATGACTGATTGGGTTGCCTACATGAGCCCCTCCACCAAGAAGAAGCGTACCCAGTGGGTGCAGGGTCTGAACTTTGGAGGTGTTGTCGATTGGGCTATCGATCTGGAGGATTGGTACTCGCCCAAGCCTACAGACTACAACCAGGCGTAAGGCGGGTTCTTTTCTTCTAGACTGCAGCGGACTCTTGCACGACGCTATGGTATTCTATACGTATATTTAATTGCTAGCTCATGAATGTATAATGAACTGCTATGACTGCGGGCCTTCCTTCTTTGCATCTTCTTCGTATTGCTTCCACCGATATTCTCTCTCCACTCCATTCCGTCGCTGTGCTGTGTCGCAGAGTTTCTCGTTCCCGCATTCGCATTCTGCGCCGGGGCGTAGCCATCTATATGTGAGACTCCATCGAAGCTGTCTTAATCTCACAGTGCCATCCGGAAGAGTGTCCGTTTTGCGAGATTTAATGCCATGTGTCCAGTGTAATCGTGAGTCACCACTCATCTGCATCATGCTCCTGGGTAGCAAGTCGATCTCAATCTTTTCTCCAGTTTCTTTGTTTGCGAATTGCATGAATAATGGTGATCCAAGAGAGAGGGAGTAGAGTTGATCAAAAGGGCCGTGAGTATCAACGTGAGGCGGTATTCCGGTCCCTGGGGCGTACTGTTGGAGACAGACTTGATCAGGCGGACGACCTTCTGTGGTCGGCAACAACGGCACTAGCCAGTCGGGAAATGGCTTGAATGGTGTTTCTTGGTCGATGCCAAATGTCTTGTAGCTGAAGGTATATCCGTAATGCAGTGAGAGCCTCCCTGGCCGAGTTGGCCACTCCAGGTCATTCTCAAAGGTGTAGATGAGCTTTTCTTCGTGCTCGGGTGTGATGAAATTTTGCTGCATAAAAATGCCTGATGGCTTAATCGAAAGCTCTTCCATTTTCTGAGTGCTATAAGCCTGCGTGAATCATGCCTGTTGAATCATGATCCGGGAGATTTTCCATTCTAAACTCGTACGAGTTAGGTAGATCCGACCAAACTTTCTGAGTTTTCCAAATCACGTGATTACAAAGATTTTTGTAATAGAAGCGTGATGTATATTGTCCTTCAAATTGTGCTTCAAGACTAAATGGGAACATGGGAAGGTTCATCTGGCCGATTGAAAACTCTCTTTAATGCCTCGTCTGCTCGTTCACTGAATAGCTTGCACTCCTTATACATATTGTTGAGGAACTCGTCATCGGACCCACGGATGCGCTCTTCAAATTCATCAAGCGCGGTATTGATCAATTGAGTATCCATATCCATAAGGATAGGTAGCTCTTCATATCTGTAAAGAGTTATACGATGGGCTGCTAGAACTGTGATAGCAGCTTCGCAGGCGCAGGTGGAATTCCTAATCGTCGTCAGTTATGAACGTTCTGTGTTGTGAGTGTCGAGTTACACTTACCATCTCAACGAAGTGTCTTTTGGTCGAATCTCGCGGAGTAGCTTTAAGCAGGATCTCGCTGCTTGGAGTAGCTTCATCCAATTGTGAGGCAGTGGCAGGGTGCTCCGGGTAAAGCTTTGTCCTCCGGCGTATAAAAATGCCGTGGTGTAGCTTGTCAACTGCTCGATCCAATCGGTGTTATGAATGCTTGCCCGTCGCATAGAAAAGATACATTGGTAGTATGTTATATGTAACGGGATAACGAATCTTTTCTTGGACGCGCTGAGTGTGGCAGGCAACGAGCTGTACCATTCATCTAGCATGCAGTCCAAATTCGCAATCGCATCTTTCGTTTCGTTTGAAGATTTTCTCATGCCCGGGAAAGAATGAATCTCGTCATAGATCTTACCCTGAATGATCGCCAGTCTCGCTCGGATTTGGGGCATATTGAGTTTTCTGGCATCATAGAAATCCAGGCCCTTCGTCATGATGTGTGCGTTCCCTTGCCTGGCGTCACTACTCAGGCTTTCAATCTTGATACCGATGTCGCGGTCTTGTAGCAAATACGGCTCGGATGTTCGCAATGATAAGTCGCGGTCCAAAGTGTACGTGATCCAAAACAGCCGGGCTTTTTCTTCAGACACTCGTGGACGCTCGTGGGTTTGAGGGGGCAGATGAAGCTTCAGTCTATGGACCAGCTTCACAGCTGTCGCTATCAATACGCACGCAGGGTGGGGATGTGCGGTATGCATGAAGAAGATGGTCACGCCAAGAATAATCTGGAGCCCCAGGAGATCTTCGTCACGATATACAAGACTATTCATGACCGACTGAGCCCTGTTAATATACATCGAACATGTGGCGTCCACGTTGTTGTCTTTACTATCAGACATGTAAAGTCCCAAAGCAGACACCACATTGATTGCTGACCAGCTTATCTTGTCGCGTCTCTGGGGGATAGTATAAAAGCCAACGAGCATGTGCATGAACTGCTGTTCAAAGAACAAAGGATGTTGTTCATTGAAACAACTGAAGTAGGCCAACGCGTTTGCCTTGGCCGATCGATAGGCTGGTAGAGGAAAGTCTGGTGTTGGATCTATCATTGAAAGCTCGCCAGCGATCAGATGTTCGACCAGAGATGCATCACATGAGGCAGCGGCAATGGGCACTGTGTCGAGACCTGATGTCGAGACTGGGCTTACTAGATTGCGTGTGGAGTTTAATATGGGTGATAGTTGTGAATCATGGCCTGACGAATGAGCCATATGAGACGCATCATCGTCTTCATCGATGATGATGACCTCTGAAGCAGCCACGTCGGCAGTAGATTCAACAGTCGGTTGGATAGTATGTCGTACAGTAGAATCATGCCAAATGTGAGATTCGATAGCTTTCAAACGATCTTCAACAGATTTAAATCGACTTTCGGTTAAGCTGTCCTACTTAGTCCACTTCGTCTCTAGCTACTGCCGAGATGGCTTACCTTGCTGATGGTGTTTGTCGCGGCAATGACTTTTGTGATCGCACAGCAGCAGTCCAGACACAGGCGACATTGTGTAAAGCGCAGCCAGAGCATTGTGGTTTCTTTGCGTCGCATCGTATCTTCTTCTGGCAACAAAAGTCGCAGGCCTGTAACTGGATTAGCATTGTGCATCTAGTTGTGATGAATAGGAGCTACCTTTCGCCGTCCAAGACCCCTCTCGTCGTGCGATCGATCCATTATGTTGACAAAGTGTGTAGAGGCAACTTTGTATATATGGGCGTAATCTGGCCGCAGTAATAATTTCGATGGCATGTGGTGATGAGGATGAAAGAACCAAAGTCCGCGGACTTTGGTGTTTGTCATTCCACGTTGTCTGACCAATGCCGCTAGCTTAATTGGGCTCAATCTGACTTTCGTTTGCAAGCATGCGGACTCCGAAACTCCGGATCTAAGGATAGTCCAAAAGAAGATGGCATACTTGAGGTCAATTGAGTGTCTTTTTATTATTTCGTACGGAGTGCACTATACCTAAACATGGGACGCAAGAAATCACGAGTGCTTTCCATAGGCAGAGAAGCCTACAAGCCCGTGTTGCTAAAACGGGCTGTAACCGTTCTTGGCCTTCTCAACACATTCCTTGACTACCTCATCCAAGTCCTCCTCTGGAAGTCCAAGGACCTTATTATGGAGCTTGGCCTGATAATTCAGCTTCTGGCCCTCAGGTGAGAAGATGAACGAGTAATAGGGTTGCACAAGTCCGCGAAAGTCCCCAGACGCTGCTTGCGCTTTACCCTTGTCCATTCGATCCCCAGTACTCTCGTACTTGATGTCCCAGTCAGCGTCTGTCGTGTTGGTGACTCTCTGCACGCTTGCCAGGATATCCTTCTGGCTGACGTAAAAGCTGGACAGATAAAGTGGCTTGTTCCGAAACTGCGCAAGAGTAGGCGAGATATCATTCTCATCCTCAGGGAGTACTTTAAGGCTAGCAAGAGCAGCTGCACCGCGCCCGTATTGAGCCCAGGTGCTAGTGTTGATCTTCGCTTCGCCTTCGTCAAACAGAGTCACCTGGCGATTGTTCAAATCGAAACCCATAAAGAATGGTCCAGCAGGAAAACTGTAGTCGAACCAGACGCTTCCGACAAGAACTGTCCAAGAGCTCACACCCACTCTCTCAATCTCGGTGAGTAGATCTCTTAGCCCAGAGGCAGGGAAGAAATCATCTACAGCACCCTTGTTCTCTGCCACAATGTTTGCTGCGTAGATGTTGGGTACGATGTGACGAACTCCTGCTTTTCCAGCAGCGCGGACGATACGATGATGAACTTCTGCGTCCACGCCATTGGCGAGAGTGATGATCAGGAGCTGTTGGCCCTCGAGTGCGGATGCGATAGACTCGCCATCTTCATAATTGACTTTCGATATGTTGATGCCTTCAGGAAGCTGCGAGGTGCTGTCGTGACGAGTCAGGGCAGTGATGGTATGCTTCCCGGTCTTGACGAGCTGCTCTGTCATATGAGCACCTTGGCGACCCCCAGCCTGTGAATTGTTAGAAAAATAATGATTTGGCAATTAGATGCTACGTACACCGACGATTGCAACTTTTTCAATGTGGTTGGAGAAGCCTACTGGCTGATCTTTGGCATACTGGGGTGTGGACATGATCGGGAACGGGGAGTGTCCAAGAAAGTCGTTGTTGATGATGAAAAGAGATTCTGTGTAATGGGAGCGAGTTGTTTCTTCGATGATTGAGTTTCAAAAGAGTTGCATAATCCTTCCTTTATAGCCATGGCGAGTAGTGGTTAGCAATCCGGACTCCGGCCGGAAGTCCTCGGACTTTTGGCTTACTGACCGAAAATGCTTGTAAATGATATCCACCACAACTCTTCCAGTCTGCGTAAAAGAAAGCCCATGTGAAGCACTAATTTGAACTCAGCCAAGTAAACACCCCATTTCGAACTATCAACCTCACTGTGGCTCCCTCTGACTAAACATACGGCTGACATCTCCCAAGAACTCTTTCACACTTGCCATCGTGCCCTTGGCCGGTTCACGATCATGTAGCCAGTCATCAATGTCTTTGTCCGACGCGAGCTTCGCCCTTTCTAGCAGCGGCTTGACGTCTTCGCTTTGAGAGATCTGCGCGATGGTGTGCCATGCGTTGTCAAGGAAACTTGAGTCTGTCGTGCGAAGGAAAAGGAAGAGAACAATGAGGAATATAAGGGCATTCCCGATGACAATAGCTATAACAGCAACGAGCCCCCAATATTGCTGTGGCGCCCTCGCAACCTCAAGGGTGGTTATTGATGCTGGTTCAGGCGCATCGGTGTATAATGGGAAGTAGTCATAGTATAACATCCTGATGACCATAAAGCTCAAGGCTTGCACAGCAAGAGCTGGAGAGTCAGTCGAGTTTAGAACATCGTTGAAAATATTCCAAAGAGGGTCTGATGTGGCTTCCCACTGTTTCAGATACATCGGGCATGTAGGGCATATGGCCAGACAGGAATAGGAAATGAAGTCGTCCATCCATGTGGAGCCATATCCATCAGGGTTGCCAGTACGTTTGTTCATAGAATCATTCCAATCTTCTTTTGAAATAGTAAGAATTTCCCGACTGGACACAGCTTCTTTTTCTTTATCGCTTATTGCATTGAGTTGGTTGCGTATTGTAAGGGTGTCGTACACATCAGTGTCTCGATAGTATTGAATCCTTGGCTCGGTGTGATTAAAGGCTGTGGAGGCTGTAATATTGAAGTGTGTCGCGCTGTGCACCATCAGTGATCTAGCGTGATACAGAAGAGTCGCTCTATTCCTTACGTGCTTGGGTTGATGGCATTGAAACACACTGTCAGCTGATTATGCCATTCTGGCGTCATCCTCTTATCACCTCGTTTCGCTCTACTCCATTGCCGAAGCCAAGGGCCGGATGAACTTGAGTTTATGTGATCCCATGATGCACCTCCCAACATGGCTGACGTTAGCCCATAACCTCGGTCTGGTGATATGTTGATTAACAACTGTGGCTCTTCTCTGTATATGTGTGTCTCCGTGATATTGCCTAGTGGCGAGATGAGACTAAAAGATCCGCTCTCTGATCCGCCTTTGCAAAGAAGCCAATTACTCCTTGGGATATCTGACCTATCCTCAGGCAACGGACAGGTGAAACGACCACGAAACTTATCATCACGGTATCCGTTCTCTTCCACAAACGATTTATACAATTGAACATTATACAAATCAGGTGTAACATCCATCTTGGCTGTGACATTTATGTCTATATATAAGGGGAACTCTTTGTCATCTTGCCAGTTGAACCTCGCATTGACTATAGTAGGTCTGTGGCACACAACGCGGTTGTCAATGATTCGGGAAAGTCCGGTAAATGAGTGCATCCTCTCCCTCTGGGTTTGAGACCCGATAGGGAGAAGAGCTCGCAATGTAGGCCCCGTGTCGTCGATACTTTCTGCGATACGGCCTGGTTCTGAATATTCGGCAAATATCTCGAACTGCCCTGGTCTTTTTGTCCAGTAGCGATGTTCCATATGACTCTTCATATCGGGGTGAGACAGGGAACTGGATTCGGAGGGTTTCAAGGCAAATGCGTAACTTATGCTCTGGCTGAAAGAGCTCAATTGGAAAGGTTGAAGATCTGCGACAAGAAGAGTCGAGGAGAACTGAGAAACCGCCACAAGCAAAGCAAGAATACTAAGCAATACTCGCACACAGCCTTGAAAACTGGTACCTGGCAAGAGCTTCTTTAATGAACCAGGTCCATTATTTGTAAAGCGAGCGATCGAGACCTCGGCGAGCGCAGACTTTGGAATCCCAAAACGCTCCACGGCGATAGATGCCGCCATAGAAGTTGCGATAGTAGCCAGCGACCCAATGGCCCATCTGATCAGCACTCCCATTATAGTAATGGACTGTGTCGACTTTCCGCTGAGCACCAGATAGCGCCAAAACTCGTTTCCACGATCCACGAACCAAAGCCACGATAAAAAGGTGAGAGAAGCAGTAAGGACCAAGAAAGATATGGCAATAATAACCCAGGTCCCAATGCCTATCCTTCGTCGGCGAGCCGGCGCGCTGGTCCCCACGGTGATGCTGCTGTCGCTGACGCTGGATACTTCAGTCTGGCTATGGAGCAATGGTGGAGAAGAATGATGTTGAGGGCGATGGCGCATCTCCAAGCTATCTTGACTCTCGAGATAGTTATAGCTTGAATATTTGTCATGTTGCTTGGAAGGAACATGGTTTCTCTTCATTTTGTGGTAACCGCCGCTTGGTCTATAGGAAATTATGATCAAGATAGTGAGACCGTATCTTGGGGTAGGGAGGGAGATTATTCCCCAGCACGGGCGGGGTTGGGATCGACAAGGTCCCCAGAAAAAGGTGAGTCTGAGAGACTGATAGAACCTTGTTTTTGGTCATTGCATGGGTAAAGATTGACCCCTGTGAAAGGGTGTTTCTGCCCTGTAACTCAACCCAGTTTTCTTCCCGCCTCCGTCACATTGGGCAGCGTCTCCAGAAGAAACTGGCTCTGAAAGGTTGAGATGTTTTTACTTCGAACTACGCGAGAGATGAGAAGAAAAAGTGAATTAATCGGCATCACGCGATCCATAATCATGGTCTGATAGTCGAAAAAGAGTTGTTGATGCAAGGCGAGCAGCAGCTATCGCGGTACCTGTCATAAAGTGTGAGCTACTCATCACAAACTCTTACAAGCATTAGGTAAATCGGCAAAAAATGTATTAAGAGAAAAGATGCTATTTTTTCCGTCCCAATTCCCCAGCACAGCGAGACTATTACCTAAACAACGATCGGTTTGTTATCCCATTTCAACTCCCCTTCCCTGAAATTCGGTTCAGGAAGAAAGTTAAGCGTTACCGCCTTCTGAACAGTGGGACAACACATGTGCTTCGCCAAGATAGTGTCGCCGTTGACATAAGGTAAGATGTACTGATCCAAGAACTTCCATAGAAAGTTGTCCCACATGACAGATCGAGTCGACGTTCCAGCTAAGTCTACATCCTTCGTGACGTGGCCTTGACGTGTCTTTTGATACTCCGTGAAGATCTTGGTGAGATCTTTGATATCTGGGCTAGGGGTCTCCAGAACAAGGTTGCGCAGGAGGTTGATGAGTACTACAGTAGATTGCCATCCTGTGTTGAGGCCGAAGCCAATGTTTGGCGTCATCTTGTGAACAGAGTCACCGGTAAGGACTACCCGATCTTTGAACCACGTCTTGGCAACACCTTCTTCGAATGGAGCGGTATGTGTCCAATTCTTCGCTGCCCAAACTTCCTTGAAAGTAACGCCAGGGGCTAAATAAATATCCTCGTATTTCTTGGCAAGTTGATCGGCTTGTTCGTCGGTAATCCAGTGGCGTCCTTGAGTAGGTTGGTCAAGTTTAAGATAAATTGTGAAGAAATATTTCTCGTGCGACGGCATGATAAGTTGCGAGCTAAAACCTTTCGAATGCGTCTCGTAATCAACTTCGGCCTCTAGCTCCGTCGATACAGTGGTACCATGACCATAAAAACCATAGAATGTGGTCGTAAAGTCTTCGTTGGTGTTACTTTCTTCTGACTCAGTCTCGTTGACGAAGGAGCGTGCTGTGCTATTGATACCGTCGGCGCCGATGAGGATGTCTCCGCTGTATGTAGTACCATCCGCACAGGTCACTTCCACTCCGCCGGGGTTCGAGAGTATTGACGACACTTGTTTATCGACAAGAAGCTGGTTCTTTATATCAGAGAGGTCGTTTTTGAGTAAATCAATTAGATCACCGCGCTGGAAAAGCATCCATTCGTGGCCGTGACTGATTAAGAGTTAGTACTGTATGCAACAGTAGACGGATAACCTACTAGTGGCCAATGTTCTCAATCATGTTGCTCCACCCCATGACGCTGCCGTCGCGCTTGAGGTTGCATTTCTTCTTCATCGGGAGCCGGAGTTCAAGGGCCTGTTGGAGAAGGCCTAGCTGGTCGAGAATTCGAGCACTCTGAGGCCAGAGACAAACCGACGCTCCCCAATTCAAGTCAGCTTCTTTGCGTCTTTCCAGGATGACAAAGTCAATCCCGGCTCTTTGAAGTGCAAGGCCTGCAAGAAGACCAGTCGGCCCTGCGCCAACAATAAGAGCCTTGAAGTTGGACATCTTGAAGAGGAATAATTAATGGTCAAACGAAAGAAGACAAAAATGGCGGACTGCGCCCAGTTTTGTATTCCTCCCTATTTGACAACAGGGGAAAAAGCAAAGTCTCCCTGTCGGAACTAAGTTTACGATGCCACTCTACTATCTCAATTGAATACTACCTTGACGTCTCACAGGATGAAACATAAACCCAATGCTACATGACAAGGGTTCTTTGAGTTCACGATCCAGAACCGTTGGATCCTTAGTATGAAGATCGGCATTCGCTTGTGGACATGGGATAGATGATTCTTGATCTGCTATTCGACAATTTTGGACCCCAGACGTTGAGCCGCGGAGAGAGCATGTAACTGCCGAGTGTGACTCTAGAAATTGGGATGGTCTGTCTAAGATTATGATTGGGCATTCGCTAAAATGTTTGAACTACCTCTTTATTGACACCAGGTTCTAAAGAATGACCTATCGAGTTTGGGGAATTTTGTGCTTGTCGACTCAACAGACGGTCTCCGATAAATGGGGTTACCACTTGAAGCGACATTTGGTTTCCGTTTGGTGATTATTACTGACAAATACTGATGGCCTGCCGGTCCTCAACTTGTCATAAAAAAACGTGCATTTTAGAGTAGTTGAGAGGAACATTTACATAAATTTAGGATGGCTTTTAGCAAGGATTTATCCAAGCTCTTTGGAAGCCCTTTGAACCAAGAAGCCGCAAGTTAAGATGCTAGATATCTTGTTGGTGCTTCCTGAGAGCCTTGTGGCTACGATCACATGGTCATGCATGTTGATGTCAGCAGGGCTATGCTCACTGCTGGGCCGAATTGCAGAGCCTGATCTTCTTCATCTTTCATTTTCAACCCCCGCAGAAATCCCCAATTTGCCAAAAACACCATCCTCGACCAAATCACTTTTCTTTTAGAAATGTCTGATCCGGCACAAGCGGCTTCCAACAAGGCCATTCGCGAATTCAAGACAGGCCTGAACAATCCTGCTTTATACGCGGAGATCCTCGCCACAACTTCCATCGACCAAGTCTACGACCTTACGGATCAGCTGCAGCAGACACAAGGACGTACAGGCTGTCTTACGAATCTGGCGAGAATTGGAGTGTTCTTGGAGCGTATGAACACATACGCAGCTGTGGTTGACACATTTGTCCAAGTCAAGCCTGATATCCTGGCGCTTATCTGGGGCCCCATCAAATTACTTATTCAATGGACTAGCAACATCACAAAGTCCCTTGATGCCCTGATTGGGGTAACTGAAAAATTGGGCATACTCCTTCCGGAATTCGATCATGCGGCAAAGCTGTTTGGTAATAAGCGCCACGTCAATCAAGTTCTTGCGCTACTATTTCAAGACATGCTGGACTTTTATCTCGTATCTGTAAAGTTCTTTGGCATGAAAGGTATGTGTTCAGTCCATCATTCAGCAAGCAGCTACTCACATTTAATTCTCCTATGACAGGTTTGAAGGCTTTCTTTGAAGCCCTGTGGCCCAAGCGAAAAGAGGAAATTGAGGGGGTCATTGAAAGGCTAGAAGAGCATACCAGATACCTACGAAACGAAGTTCGTCTCCAAGACATACAAGAGGCCTCCGAGGCCCGACAGCACGCCGTCAAAAGCTTTGCGAAGTTGGAAGAATCCGACAGACGACAAGAGTATGAGGCTTTGGAAACAGCTATCAAGCCAGTCTTCTATGCACAGAAACTTGGTCATGTTCTTAACCGCGTATGTGATGGTACTGGAGACTGGCTGATTGAAAACGAAGACATGAAGAGGTGGTTCAGGGTCGTGCCTGGATCTGAAAAGATTATTTGGGTCTGTGGCATACCTGGGGCCGGTAAGTACCTTCCTCGATATCCTGGTCAAGAAATTTAGCTCACCACTCATCGTCAATGAAGGAAAAACATACCTTTCCGCGTACGCCATCAAAGAGGCGAGAAACCATGGCAACACAGTATTTGCCTTTCTATCGCACGAGCAGAAGAGCATCTCTGTAAATTCTGTTATCTGCTCTTTTATTTTCCAGCTCGCACGCAATAATCCTGCTCTTCAAGACATGGTGCGTCAAATTAGTCGAGACACCCTCGAACACAATCTCGCAGCCGCCGTCGATCTCTTCATCAATTTGATTGAGGGTGCCGGTCATGCTCTGGTTATAATCGACGGTTTAGATGAGATTGGGGAGTTGGAGAGAATTATACTCCTTCGACAGATGCTGAAAATCACCGCTGATTGCGATGGAGCCCGTCTTCTCATTGCCAGTCGATTGGAAGATGTTATCAAGGGTGCACTGGAGAAACGATCAAAGTCTATTCGTGTTGACGCTTTGAATACAGACAGTATCCACGCATATACTAAAAGCCGATGTCAAGATTGGCTAAGAGATCGGTTCTTCAACAGGGAAGACTGTGATGAAATCACAGCTTTGATCGGTGGCATCGCTCAAAAGGCAGAAGGTAACGCTCTATGACGTGGTATTAGAGTGTCCCAAAATCTGACTGATATCAGGAATGTTTTTGTATGCTCATTTAATATTGAGGGGTCTGGACTATTTGCATTCTGTTGCAGAAATACGGCAAGAACTCAACATCCTTCCAAAGGACCTCGACGCTGCGTCAGTCTTAGCTTTTCCTCCGTTTGCGCCCATGTTACCCAAACTAACGGTGTACTAGATATGAAAGGATATTTACTCGTATAAACAACAGTCTTCCCAACGAGTCTACGCGCGAGAAAGCTCGTAAAGCTTTGGGATGGATCGGGTGTTCACCTGTACCACTGACAATCAGAGAACTTGAGCAAGCCCTCATCGTTAAAACCGCGAATCTAGATCAGGATCTCAAAGGGATCACTCGCTTGAATCTGGGTCATCTTTGTGGCCCAATTGTAGAAGAGATTGATGGGAAGCTTCATTTGATTCACTTCACAGCCAAAGAGTATGTTAGTTCAGATAGCTCACCCGATCCCTGCTAATATGACTGCAGGTATTTCTTCAGTTCCTCGATCGAGAACCATCTTGATCCCGGTGAATGCGTACTCAGCCTAGCCAAATGCTGTATCACATACCTGTGTCAACATCATCACGATAAGATCGACGCTGAGCTATTCAGACAGAATGTGATGGATGGCATATATCGACTCCATCACTTTGCCTCAGACAACTGGTCCTACTTAGTTCTGACATACCTCAAGACAGCATCAAAGTCACAGAAAGGGGAGGGTTTGGTGCCTCTCGTAGCTCTAATTAATCTGTTGGAAATTAGGACCAATACAGAGTTCCTTCAATCTGACAATCGGCTCGAACACCCTGCTTTGAAGTCGCTGCAGCAGACGTCAGATAATCATAGTGCTCATGACTTGGTGTGTAATGAATTACAATTTCACGTGGAAGCTAGCTCGCGCTTGTTTGAGATTGGAATTGGTAAACTCACCTCCCAGCCTTTCGTCAGCTAAGAACAAAATCAACCTGAGATACTGAAGCTGACATTCCGCAATCAGGTGGCTGGAAAGTCTTGGACCCGTTGCAGATCCGAGATACTACTCTCTTGCTTCACCGAGCCATTGAAGAGTCATATTGTATCGAATCGAAGCATAAGGCGCCATGTCATTGTGAGAATATATACTCACATTATGGCCAACCTTTTAAGTGCAATTTTGTGGGCTGTGACTTCCAGCGACTAGGGTTCGAATCTCGCAAAGAAAGAAAAGCACATTCCAAAACCCACGACCGTCCATGGACTTGTGAAGTCGACGATTGCGAGTACCAGGTTGTTGGTTTTGTATCTCGTCTGATGCGGGATCGTCACCTGGACAACGCACATAGAGCCGAAAGTTCTCTTGGGCCAACCATCAATACAGACACCGACAGCGCTGAGGCAGTCCTTGTGCTGAAAGACCTTATCAGAGCTAAAAGAGCTATATCACGTGAATGTTGGGAAAAGTTGGTGGGAAAACTCTCGAAAGAAGAAGTGAAAGAAGTTGCGGCAGAGTTGGGTTCGCGAGGCAACCAAGGCACTATCAAATTACTTTGGCCGCTGATCGAAGATAAGTTGCGCTGGTTTCAAACTGTGTTTTTACGAGCGGTGTTCGAAAGCCAAAATCAGGAGGCGCTAACATGGTTACATTCATCCATGGGTTTCGCACATATCACATTATGGGAATGCTGGGAGTCAATTATGGAACAGAGTGATCCTGGATCTTTATTTCTTCAAATGAATAATTGGCTAATCAGAAATCCCCATGGTGAAGAAGTCCACTTTTTGTCCGAGGTCTTTATCTCACCGACAAAGAATGATCACTTGAGGGAATCGTTACTCATCGGGGTATGGGACGGAATCTTTCAGGAAAGCCGTGTTTCGCAGAAAGATCTATATCTCGGGCTGTGTGACGTGGCGAGAACGACGTGCTCTACAAGGCTGGCTAGGTGGCTGATTGAGCATGGAGCTCCGGTGAATTGCCCTCCTGAAGTGCGAACTGTGAAAGCTAGAGTGAAGAGGGGCCCTCCAATGCTCCTGGCCTCTGCTAGGAAGACACTGGAGTCAGCCAGGCTAATACGGCTTCTTCTGTATCAAGGCGCCGACCCGGAATGCAATATCCGCAGCCCTAAGTTTCTCGATACGGCGATTTCAGCTCGAGCAGAGCCGACTGTTCAAAAGTGGCTAAATATCTCTTGGGACGAGCTTGTAAGGGAAGCCGCTGAGGCCATACGAAACAATAACAACAATCCTGTGTTATTAGACTAATAAATAAGTATATTCGACCCCTCAATCTGTAACTCGTTATAACGGGTGACATTTTTTTGCTGTGTTTGTTAAAGTCGATTTTCGTATGCCTTGTGAATTATTAAAAGAACTATCTTGAGGAGCTGCTGGATTTTTATTCGACTTTGACCTTTTCAATATCCTGTTGAGATAGATCGAGATTACAGACAAGTAACACATCAAGTTTGCCACTTTAGGGTTTCATAGACGGTGCCCTCAAATACACCATCCCTCTCGGTATCGTCACAACAATGGATATTTTACTTTCACCTCAAAACCTTCAGCTATTATGGTGACCAATTAAATGCAAACTCCCCTTGTACATTCTTCTCCTTCTCACTCAGGGTGAGTGGATATCTATACCTGGTTTGAAAGGTTATTTTATCCGTCTTGTCTCTGTTTTGCAATCGCATTATGACTAAAGCCCTTCTATAAGGATTTAGAACTTACTGGAATGTAATGATCCATTTATGTCAAGACGTAGTATCTAACGGCTCATTCTGGGCCACAGCCATGTAGATTCATGCTTGTTGTGAGTGTCTCTTGTAGTTTCTAGCCTCGCATGTCAGAAATGCAACAGATATTTCCATTTGACGACCTACCTTCCATCTCTCGTCGTCAACTTCGGCCTGCGACATCGGTTTCTGATCAATAGACTGGCTGATAAGCCGCAGCTTTTCTTTCTGGACGTATTGGATGTACTACCATTGATAATCAGCTTGGCATAGAAAGTGTGTGTTTGTATCTACCGTTTCTATTGACTTCTTGACAACATATCTGGTGACTGTCACTTGCTGAGTCTGGCCGAATCTATGTACACGACCAATGGCCTGTGCCTCATTCATGGGGTTCCATTGCGGTTCCAGAATGTGCACGTTGCATGCAGAGAGGAGATCGATCCTGTATTCTCATCTGATTAGTCCTTATAAGACAAGGCGAGATCCGGTCCATTTACCCTTCACCAGCACTCCCAATGGTTGCCAGCATCACAGTGCAGTTTGGGTCTTCTTTGAAGCTCTTGAGAGCGTTTCGCCGTTGTTCTAAAGAAGCTTGGCCATCAATTCGCGCTGTAGTGAAACCTGCGCGTTGGAGATCTTGAGATACACGATCTAGCATTTTTGTCCAACAACCGAACACCACACTTTTCCCCGGGTGAGTCAGTGATAAGCCTGATAGACGCAGAGTATGTTCTACTCACCTCTTCTCGGAGCTTCTATCATCGCTAGATCGTTTCTGACTGCGAAGATTTGATATCAACGATTCCACTTTCGGTGAATATGTAGATACAGATAGTACATCGTCTTTACTGGAGCTCGCTTGGCAAAGCTGGCATTCACCAAAGCCTTCATCATCGCTAATAGTATCCTCTCGATCGGGATGTTGGCAGGTCGAGCAAATCATGTGACCACAGAATAACGTCTCATGGTCGCTAGATTGTGCTAGACTTTTGTTGCACTGCGAACAGTTACTTCGTGATTGCCTGTCCAGGCAGTCGCCTATTACCTTCATATCCCTTTCATTCCAGGCCCTGATCGCAGATTTAGGTAGGAGGGCTTTCCCATAGTTGCAGATTAGTCGAAGGAACAGAATAAGCGAGAGGATATTGGTGTCCCCTGTGATAGCTGGGAGTTTATTCTTCGTCTTTTTGGCAACGTGCTTCCTCTTGGCGATCTGAAAGCTTTTCTCCTGGAAGAATCTGTACATCGCTGCGTTTTCGAAGTTCATGTCTATCCAGCTGATACTTTCGACAACAGGTTGAAGGCCAAGACTTTCACCATTATGGATCATTGTGCGACGCAGGCTAGTCGCTCTAACGAGGTCTCGAAGGCGATCTAAAGCATGAGATTGGTTTTTGGTGAAGGGAACGGTGATAAATCTATCAAACTCTTTCTTTTCGTTCAAGATTGGGACTTGAAGGAAGGAGAGGAGTGCTCCGTAATTGTCGAGTGAATTGTGGATCGGAGTCCCTGTCAGACACCATCTGGCCTCGGAGAGTCTGGATATCGCGATAGTAGCTAGATGAGTTTGCGAAGAGCGTGATCGTATGCGATGTGCTAGGAATGTAAGACTAGCTGAACCACAATCATCAGATCTGATTCCATACCTTCGTCAAGGACTATCCTATGCCACTTGTGTGAGTACAGGGTTTGTCTCTGGTCTTTTGACGCAAAGTCTTGGCGAAGCGTTTCATATGTTGTAAGGATCACATCGTATTCTGGTAACTTCGCAATCTGATCTTTTCTAGCGGAGCCATGGTAGGTGAAGTACTTGATAGCCCCGTCGACGGTATGCCTAGTATACAGTCAGCCATGTAAGAATAAATTGGGAGACAGCCTGAGTAATGCCAACCTGTCGATTTGTGCCTCCCAACCCAGAAGAACTATCAGGTTAGCCAGATCAAACTAAATCATGGTTCGACAGACTCTTCCAAGCTTACTAGACTTTGTTACGATGACCAAGGTGGCACTGCGTTGCCTTGGGACGGTGATCTTGCCAATGTCCCTCGCGTCAAGATACCAACAAATCAGGGCAATGGTAGTCAACGTTTTGCCCAATCCCATTTCCTTCCGAAGGTCAGCACATGCCACCGTTCCACAGTTAAGAGACCTACATCTGCCAGGATGCCTCCTGGGAGGCTCTCAGGGCGTGATTTGGTTCGACCAGTAACTTTGTTCCTGTACCTAAATACCTTAGTATGCCTAAAACTACGTTCACGATAGTATCATACCTCTGTCTTTGATCATTAGCTATTGGTTCCCACAGTGTTGGAAACTTGGGATTCTCCATCAAGCCAGACTCCTTCTCGATCATCATGTCTAGAGCCACGAGCTGATGGCTATCTAGTTATCAGCAGTTTCCATGGTGTGGCGTCCATTTGGCTATGGGCCCAAAGACATACTCTCGTAAAGTGGACCGCAACCTGGTGCTGCATGCTACTTGAGAGCTCACAACCCCGCCAGTGGCCGAGTCGAGTATCCTCCAAATCCTTCCCTTGGAAACTTCGTCAAGAACTGTAACGCTGGATTGAATAGGCTTCTCTTCGTCGTCCTGGAGCTTGAGATCCTGAATTCGAGGCATTGATGCACCCGGTCGAAGTAGGAGATGAGGGTTGTGGTACTGCATGCTATGGTCGTACTCATCTGGAATTGGGTGTTGGAGATAGAGTTTGGTTCCAGAAAGATGTGTCCCAACCGCAACCGCATCTTTAGATAAACCATAGATAACGATGCGCGCAGGTCTCCCGCTGACAAATCTGTTCCGTTGCTTAGCCTTGTTGCTCTTGGCTTTGCTACCTTTGGCCTCTAAGCCAACTTTATTTTCAGAAGGCTCTGAAACAAAGGAGGCAGTCATTCGAACGAGAAACTGTGTAGAGAGTGAGGCGAGGCCCTCAGAACTCAAAAGATCAACGAGTATGCTCTTATCGTTGTAAAATTTGACCATATTACCCGTCACCTGAACTTCGAGTAGGGAGCCATTCAGTTCTGGCAGAGGATCATCGGAAGCCGTCCGTACCAGTACCTGAATCGTCAGTGCCGATAAGCCGAGAGGGATTTACTCGTACTGACCGTTCCGAAGCATGTGTCAGCTGCCAGCTCAAGTCGGTGAGCCCCATGCGAGTCGTGCTGTGCTGCGGCTTCGTTACAGACACGCTTGTTTTCGACCGGGACGTCGCCTTCAAAGTTCCTCTTCCTTTCAATTTCACCTGCTGGTGGATCTTCAAAGTCCTGCATCATATTGAGTATGTTTCAATGATTTTGAGGTTCAGATGAAGAATGTGAAGGGGGAAAAGAAAATCAGGCTGCGAGACGTGCAAAGTCCAATCGACCCTGGTCAGAAAAAAGCACCGCCTCAGCTGAGCGCGTACGGCTCCCAGTAAGGCAAACTTCTACGAGACAGGGATGTGAATAAAATGCTGATTGGTTGGGATTAAAGGTATTATGCATGCGACTTGTAGAAACACGGTTCTGTATTCAATGAGCCATTGCTTTTCTGACTTACTCAGGTTTGCATCAAGTATCAAAACTAATAACATCAAAGCTACGTAAACTCATGACATTAGCAGAACACGGTTGTTTTATAAATCCTTGTGTTATGTCGTAATCTTGAATTATGTACACCCTGCATCTGAGACACGTAGATGACGTGCACCCAAGGTAAACTCCAAAAGAGGACATCTGATCTCATCTCTATAGCTGGTGAAATATTATTGCTTGAGGCTGTTACTATCACTCTAGACAGCTACAGTTGAGGGTTGGATGTGCTTCCCAACATCCTTATCAATACTTGGTCCATGCGGTGCTTGGATCTCATAATCATCGTTGACATCCTCGAGATCTTGCGTAGCTGACTGAACCTTTTCCCTAGGAATTGTTAGCCTTTTTCCACAATCCAAATTTCTCCCAACTTACCCGTGACTTCCGTAAACAGTTCGAATAACTTGAGTCATGGCCACCAAAAGGACAACCATGACGGTAGAATACACGTAACCCTTGGGAAACCGCGGTGCTTCGACAGTGGGATACACAAGAAGAGGTATCCAAGCCTGGGTTGAAGTGGCGATGGCAGTCATGAGGATAAGCGTCAAAGCTCGCTCCTCATTGTTATGTCTGAGAATGGTATTTGCCCACCCATAAAGCACAGACGAAACAGCAACAGCAGAGTAACCGACGCTATAAGCATACCATTTCGCAGCCTCGGGAACATTCCAAAATGCAAGAATGACAAGGCCGGTAAAGTTGATGGTTGAGGCTACTGTAATGGCCGCAGGTCTTCCGATCCAGAGATCTGCACTGAAGTTGATGAACAGAACAAAGAAAATGCCAAGGGCAGGGCTTATGGCGTCGAGTTGATTCACTTTCGTGATGTTGTAGCGATCCAAGCTCTTGATCCAAAGAAGGAAAGCAGCTGTGTTGGCGCTCGTGTTGAAGAATAAGATATCCCAGAAGACGAGCAGGTAAAATTGCCAGCTCGTGAAGATGCGACGGAGCAAAGACCAGGAAAATGGCGTACTCTTGACTTTTGAGCCTGTGCGTTCAAGCCGTTCTTTGGCAAGGACGATTTCAGACCTCTTCATCACCAGCCGATTCGGCTTATCGGGTGTTCCAGGCCAGAGGAAATATCCAATAAATGCGAGAGGCAGTGTTATGATGGCATTGATGATGAAGTTCCATCGCCAGCCGGGCAGACCGTTGTGGCCGTCGAGGTACTGTGTAGCTGCACCCTGTAACAGGCCAGCTGTCATAGTCCCAAGCGTGAGACCAACGTAGAAAATCCCGCCTCTTCGGCCAATCTCGTCTGATCGATACCAACTCCCTAGAACGAAATGCACACCAGGGAAGTAGGACGCCTCGAATATGGAGACCATGAAGCGATAGGCCATGATTTCAGCGTAACTAGTAGCACGGTACTGCAACAAAGTAAAGATGCCCCATCCTACACAGCAGTCAGTGCAAGTTATTTTATAAAAGAGTTGACCTACCTAGATCAAGGCTGGGAACGAGGATATACATCGGAACGCGAGGGAAGAGGTAGATAAAAGGCAAAAGGCCAACAACATTCCCCACGACAAAGATTGTCTGGAACTGGACTAATTCATTGCCATGGAAGCCCAGTTCTTCTGCCATGCCCGAGACGTAGGCATTGTCTAGACTTGTTAGTAAGTCCCCGGTTCGGGTCTCTGATAAGACTCACTAATATTGGTCTGATCCACATATTTCACCCAGTAGAGAATAAACGCATATGGAACCAACAACAGGTCAAGCTTAAGGATGAGTTTCCTTTCTTCAGGTGTATCTGTTGGTGAGTACCAATGATACCACTTCCTCAATGATTGTGACATGTTGGAACGTGCACAATCGCTTGCATGCAGCATCCTTTGATTGGGGGCTGCGTTGTTTTATGCTGATCCCTCGTTGATAAGAAATCGATGCCATCTTGGCAAATGGCAAGTCGTCAGGATACCTGGAAAGCACATCAATCATGATTTGGTGGGCTTGTTCATTCATTTCTGTCACGATTCATCCTAGGGAACATGCTTCCGATAGATTTTACGGTTGATTTCCAATCCAAGTGCTCTGCGTTATCGGGCTGGGGTGGTGAAGTAATTGTTAGTTCCGATGATGCCATTTCAACAGGCATTGCGCGAATGGGGACGACCATACACGTACTGGAGGGTAACAGAAGATTTTACGGTCTAAGCAGAGGGGTAAATGAAGGTTAGGTAAATTACGACAATTCTTTTGCTGAATTTGTCCAAGTCTTTCTGTCCGCGTCTGAAGTGGCCATTTTTATGACGCCTGAGGACGAACGCAATCGATAGTCGCACAATTACTCACAGCGGGGTTTGCTCATGTGATTGAATAAAGAATTGTGCTATCTCATAAAACTATCTAAACTCTTGACTAAATTATTAATCCAACATACTGGTTCTTGGATATAGTCACTTTGAGAGCGACAGATAAGCGGCAGCTCTGGTAAGTACTGCCAAATCTATCGTGAAGCCCAGTACTCTCGTGCCTTGTAGAAAACAAGACCCAAACCCCAGATAGCAAGGATAACGATAGCTTGCGTAGGAGCAAAGATGGCACCTCGAACTACAACGAATCCACTGACGACCACAAACACAATTGGGTTGATAGAAAAGGTCTTGTAGGGACGCTCCAGGTCAGGCTCGCGGTACCGCAGAATAATGGCGCCTAGAACAGTAAGGAAGAAGAAGGAGTACTCTCCAAGGCCATTCAAGGTCAGAAGAGCTCTGAAACTGCCAAAGAGGATGTACAGTGACGCGAGGATAACTGAGAGGATGACGGCGTTGATGGGAGCGTCACCGGCTTCCTTGGTTGTTTCGTCTGAGTCTTCCGTCTCCTGGGCGGCAGGTTTGAGGCCGACCCGTCCAACGATGGTGAATAAGCTTGGAATCCAGTTCTTACGTGCTGCGGCGACACACATGCGACTCGCCACGAACGAGTTGCCAAGTAAAGAGCCTGCGACAACCAGACAGATGAGGAAAGCGGTGACGATGCCGAAGCCGCGGCCCAACAGACGCGTAAGGGCCGTAACCGCAACACTGTCGGTAGTACTGACGACGTTCCATGGTAGAAGAATGTAGTAACCTGCGTTTGCAGCAAGAAAGCAAATGATCGCCGTGGGAATCGACGTGTTGATAGCAAGAGGGAGTTGCTTGGCAGGCTGAGAAAGCTCTGCAGAGACATAGATAGCCTGATCACGTAAGTACGAGAAAGAGTGAGTTGGAGCACGCATCTTACCTTGTCCCAGCCAGAGTATGCCCACAGCGCCGCATACAAAGCAGCAGAGTAATGCCCAAAGATTTCCCACTGGCTCAACTTACTCCAATCCGTATCGGGGCCATTGGGATTGTACGTATCACGATACTTGAACCATGATTTTCTGAACCAATCACCTCCACCAACTTCGCGGTCTGGGTGCGCAGCGTGAACACCCACAACTGCCAAAGCAGCAACGACCACGACGAGAATGCTGAGAAACTTGAGCACGACGAAGAAGCCGTTCAGGCGGGTACTGGCTTTGGTGCTGATGGAGTTTGCGACGCTCATGACGATCAGGACCAAGATCGACAAAAGCTTGTGTTCTATGCGGTAGTCCTCGTTGATGACGCCCGCAGCCGAGTAAGCGCTCTCGACGAAGACGATGGAGAGAATTGCCAGAGTCGCGGGCATCACGGCGACGATCCATGTCCATGCCGCCAGAAAACCCCAGATGTCACCATAAATGTGCTGAAGATACGGCTGAACACCACCTTTACCATGTTAGATGTATCATCCGAAGCGACAAATTACAGCTTACCTTCTCCGGGAATGGCCGTGCCAAGCTCAGCAAAGGTCGTTGCGCCAGTCCACGCCAAGATACCTCCGATAAGCCAAATAGCGAGAGCAATACCAGGCGACGGAACATTTGTATCGATTGAACCAGGAGACGTAAACACGCCGCTTCCGATTACAATGCTGACAACAATTCCGAAGGCTTCAGCGGCGCCGAGGTTACGGGTAAACGTGCCGCGAGCCTCACGCGACGCGTCTGAGACACTTTGGTCTTGAGTTTGGCGCTGCTCGGCAAGAAGAGGCTGCTGACTCGCGACCTCTTCAGCCTGCTGTGAGGACATTTTGAGTGTGGTTTGTGAGAAGCGATTTTGGGGTGTTGAAACAAGCTATGATTGAATGGCGAATGTGATGGAGTCATCGCCAGATGTTGGGTGGGTCGCTACTTGACAGCGGCGGTTAATTGCCGGTACCTAAAGGAATGGCGCGACGGTGAACATTGTCAACTAAACCCGAATAATCTTGATTCTACAAAGTATGAGACTACATACTACATTCATCATTTTTATCCTGTGTCATTTGTTACAGAATGTTGACACGTGTCGGTCACTGCAGTCGATGAATCCTGTCCAACATAAATTCGCTGAGGGTCAGGTTGCCGCCAAGCACCTGGGCTCCTGCTTCACATGAAATGCAAGATATCTTTTCCCCAGCACTCTAATCCACCGGGCTTTCGGACTAGGCTGCAATGTCTGCTTCTGTACTGGGTATCGGCACGACCTCCAAGGCAAATCGGGGAGGGGTAGCATGATCAGGCTCACCATTACGGATACCCTGGAGTTATCTTGAATACTGGCCTCACTACCGTGAGACCTGTCAAGAATACACAAGCGTAAGTGTAGCAGGGATTATCGCACTCGTTTTGAGCCTTGGTCGCTTATCTGCGAGCTGGAATACATTTTTGAGTCTGTTGCGTGATTTCCTGACTCAAGCTTCAGATTCAGATACATACACAGCCAGGCAGCTAGGTAATCGTCGCAAACCCTCGTCGCAAATACCGTCTAAAAATTGCCACTATCTCATCACAGCTCAACTCCACTTGGTGGTAAAACCAGACAGGAGAGAAGTTAGAAATACGCAGTGACTGAAAAGTCGGTATTGGTCGCTGCATGACCTGATAGTAAAAAATGTGGTGTACATGCAATGCTGCCCAAGACTCGGCAGATGGCCAATTTGTGGCTGCTGAGCTCAGCAGCCTGATCAGAAAGCGTCACAGAGCTTGGCCATTATAAATAAGTCAATTTCGATTGTGAATCCAGCCTTCACATTCTCAATCTAAACAGACTTTCCATAACACGGTTTTGCTTCAACTTAAGCAATATCTTGCCGCGCAACGATGTCCCAAGAAATCCGAATAGATCTTATGGAAGCAGAGGACCTGGAGTACCATCTACCCAATGAAATAGATAGATACGGAAACAAGGTCCCGCACCGAAAATACCTCACAGGTACTGACCGCGAGGGTTCGGCTCGGCTCATGTCCGTCATCGGGATCATGCCTACCGTTGTACATGGGTTTGACGACGACGACGAGCCTCATACTCTTGTGGTTATGGAATGGAAAGCGACCCCTATGCGGCAGGGTCTCCGCTTCAAGAGTGTGACAATTGAGATGAGCTTTTCTGCCTTTGGGTCACGTGGGGCAGCAGAAGGAGACGCAAGAGACATGCAAAAGCAGGGCGTCCCCTTCAACTACTGGGACCCAGAGGTACTGAAAGCAGTGCCAACAGGTAATCAGTGGTATAATAACACCTCACGCAAAGTTGGAGGGAAAAGCGCTCTGGAGCTTGGGTTCAGTGCAGGCTTTGAACCGTTCATCTCCGCTGGGCCGAAATGGAGAATGGAAAAGGATACCGAGAGGAATGTCACCGACGCTGTTCAAGTTACAGGGGAGCCCTTTGTGGTTGGATCTGGTCGTAACCGACCCAACGCTGTTCGCTGGGTCATGCTTGAAAACGAATCCCAGCGTTCAGGCGTACCCGCTTATTTGAGGACAGCAATACTACTGAAGCGAAAGACTAACGACGATGGCATTTTCCTCGGCCATGTCGAGATCGAGACGCATGTTTCACATTGGGAAGACGTCAAAGAGAAGGTTTACAAGATGAGAGGTCAAGTGAAACAGGATGAGCCTGTGATATTCAACCCAAAGTGCGAAAGTACAAAAGGGCCCTCGTCCAAGGGGAACAGGATCAGGCTTGACAAGATTGATCTTGCAAGTGAGTTTCGGCTCTTGTCACTGAAGCCTGCTTCTGGAGGCAATCAAGGGCCGAATGAGACCTCTGATGATGACGGGATCATGATTGAAGTAGCTCCTGAAATATGATAATGTGATGGAAACGTGATTTCAGTGCTCGATGTCTCGGAAGATGACGTCTCTCTTCCATACCGTTGCGGCTGATATGGTCAACTTGCCTTTCGAAGGTGTCTCAAGATAGGCCAAAGTATATATACCCCTTACAATAGACTCTATTTCGCTTGCTAACTTCCCCTTTTCGTATTTAAGACTGCTTCACAATAGTTCACAACATCTTTTGGACCTTTGAGTGTGTTGTCCATTCCCACCAGCTTTGTTGCGTTTACCCATTTCTTGCCAGGTGGATGTAGGCTCTCCATGACATAATGCATGTGATCTGGGTTTGCAACCGAACTTACTCCTTTATCGTGGAAGTGTTTGAAGCACGATAGTATAAGAGCAGCGAATCCGGCAGCCAACGCGGTCGCAGCAGAGCTCCCCCCTTTCTCACCGAGGTCCTTTATCCCCTCGCCTGGGAAGAGATAGTCTACCTGGTCGGTAGCGACGTCGTTGGACTTTGTGCCAGTCTCCTTCGCAGCGCCCACGATTCGAATACGTTTCGTGTCTGAACTGTGAGGGACAATTTCGCCGTTTCCTTTGTAATACTTTTGGTCCGGAGCAGCACAATACATGATGATGTTGGCTCTCGCAGCTAGTTGGATCTGATCCTCGAGCTGTTTCACACCGTCTTTGTTATTGTTGGATTTGACTAGACTCCAGCTCATCGAGATGACATCGGCCTTATTCTTGATCGCCCATTTCACAGCCTTCGCTAGAGTCAGCACGATCTTGTTCCAGACGGATCACTTGGTATTGTTGTCAAAAATATCATACCTCTGCTGCATCAGTAGCATTATCGAGTCTGGCGTTCATGTCCTTACCCCCGAGCTTAGCAACCAGTAGCTTTGCATCAGGGCACATCTTGAGAATCAGTTTAGCCATTTCCGTACCATGGTTGCCCTCTGAATGGCACCAGGGTCTGTCATTGCTCCACGATTCCAGTATCGGCCAGCCCGGAATTTGGAAATTCTCGGTTTGTCCAATCAAATTGCCCAAATTGACGCCATCATCGATGAGTGCAACTTTGACAGGCGTGGAGTTCCTCAAGCTGCCGAATGATGCTTTTTTAACAAACGCTTCTATCGCGTTGATCCACCTGTTCGGCGTACTGGTGTGCATTAGAAGAGAATAGTGCAGTATTGAGGTCCACTTACACAATGGCTGACTGATCCCGGTTTCCTGGTAAAGTCTGTGGTTTGGCGGCATTGCCAGACTCAGTTGGGGGATCTTCCAAGTCCTGCTTCCTAATCCTGAAATCTCGAACCACAGAGATCCGACCGCCATCTTCGCGCTTTATTTGGAACAAGCCAGGCCATGATCCATCTGCTTCCTCAAGTGTCTGACCTCGTCGGTATTCTGTAGAATATTCCCCCATTGCTGGAGAGGCTAGGACGCTGTGCGAAGCATCGTGGATAGCACCACATCCTCTGGTGCGAGAGCTATCCCATTCAGCTTGAACAATACCTATATCGTGTTGACAAAGGTCTTGGATCGAAGTGATCCTCATTTCCTCAAAAAGGGAGCAAGAAATACCGTGACTTCGCATCTCCATCCTCCCGATCTCATGGTCTAGTGATCGTAGTCTCGGGCCTAGTAGTTTTAAACCATCACGATAACTCTGGAGTTGAGATTTGGATAATTTTATCCACTCCTTTGCCTCTTGTATCTGTGCCTGTTGTGAAGAATCAGTCTCCCTCTGTTGTGCCGTCACCCACTCATTGGCTGTTTCGATCGATCTCTCATTCTTCTCAATTTGAATCATGATTTCTTGTCGTTCAAATGTTAGACGTAGTTTCTCCCTCACATGTCTCATCTTTTGCTCGAGCCCAATGGTAAATTGTTGGACGGACTCTGTGTAGTGGTCGTGAGTTTCTAGACCCTGTACATGTTGGCGAATAATCATTTAGTACAGTCTAAACTCGAACTTTTGCAGTACTCACCCTTGCTGCCTCAATATCAAGGCATTTTAACTAGAAGTACATTAGTCTCTTACTCAAATCGCTTACATGAGGTATAGGATACAAGTCACCCCTTGTAATATCACGTCACGCACCTGATGAAGGTTACAGAGGCCTGTGTTTGAAGTCCACCCCGAAAACACAGACTTCCTCCCCGAAGAGTAAAGCTTTATTTCTGCCAGACGAGGACAAGCAGCATGGATGACGTCGATTGAGAGGTCCGGTTTGCTCCAATCTAGGTATCGAACATCGAAACCTTTGAGGCAATCTTGAATAGTTCCATCACTGCATGGTCGTCTCGGGTTGTCGTGAATCGTCACCTTGAGGATCTGTTGCACTTTACGCTTTCTAATCATCTTGAACATGTTCTTGAGATTTCTCATATTCCGGTTCCAATGATCAATTTCGCTTTCTGTTTCAGTCGTGCTTTTGCGGTGAACATCCAACGTTAAATCTTTGACGTATGAGCTGACACAGAGGTCCACGTGAGATAAGACACGAGTGCCCTCTGGAATGAGGTTCTGGTAGACTTCTGGCGAGCTCTGTAGGACTGGATATCCCGGTCGAAAAGGAGAGCTTCTTCCGTCCTCGTCTAGTAGAGATCAACTCTCAGTTTTCTATCATGACTTTTTACACCCTTGACGCTGGAATGCTCTTGTTGGAGGACTTACCTGGATTTTCGCCGAAGAAGCAGAAACATGCGTCCTCGAATGTGCCGATAGCAAAGGCCCATTCTCTGAGCAGTTCTTCCATTGCATCAGTAGCCTCAAAGCCCTTGACAGTGCTACATTTCGTGGTAGGAACGCCGTGGACTCCTTTACCTCCCGTAGCTGAGTCTTGCACTTTCGTGGATGTTAATCAGGTATCAATATCTGGTTTTAATCTTGCATTACCTTCAGCCTTAGGAGTAAGCCTATAGTATTCCCCCTTCGTCCTCAGATGATAAAGATAGGGTGATTCATCATTACCATTCTTAGCTTTTAGCGCCTCACTACCGTGATGTGTAAGCTTTTGTACCAGATCTATGGCGAGTGAAACCCTCTCATGATATACTTCCAAGAGCTTAATACACTTCTCGCACAGGTTGTCATGGGAACTGCAGTCGGGTTTCTCGAAAACAGCAGTCTCAAAGTGGACAGCGTCATGGAGAGGGGTGTTACCGCCCCGAAGAACTGGCGTTCCATCCAATGTCAGGTTACGCTTTTGTAAGAAAGCTTTCTTCTCAGCGATCGGAATGAGTTCCGTTGCAAGAACCCCATCATTGACCACTGCGAGATGTAAAGGGTTCTCGCCGTTTATGTTGGCGATCGACAGAGCCTTCTTGCAGGCATTTGTGGCGCCTCCATAGTTCGAAATGTAGCTCGCCAAGGTCAATACCATGTCCTTGTCGATGGACTTCAAGGCTCTATGCAGCGCTGTTTCTTTGGCCTTATCGGTCACAGCGACCAGCTCCTCGTCGTACTTGATTGACAGCTGGATCAAAATCTCGTATGGCTTTAGCAGAATCATGTCGCCATCTAGGGGAGAAACGAGGCCTTTCACCTGTCCAACAATCCAGTGCAAGATAGTTACATCATCGTCGTCCTTCTTTTCCGCGCATATTTGAAGAGTTGACTCGTGATCTTTAATCAATTGCTCGATGGTCAAGTTCTTGTCGAGATTTTGTTTGATCTGCGTTAGGAGATTCGAGCGGATGGCGAGAACATCTGGGGCTTGTGTTGTGTTATTTGTAACCCTACCACCTACACCTTTCATGAACGAGGGAAGAGGCCTCGATGCCATTTCGTGTCAGGGCTAATCGTCTCAGGCTAGGTTGAAAAGAAGTCAAGTTCGATGAATTAAGGTCAGGAATCAGGTTGAGCACAGTGGGAGCTTGGTACAGAAGGGACGGCATACATTTTAGTCCTGCAGGGATCAAATATAAGTATGCTGCTGATCCAGAGTGAGAAATATCTCTTGTGGGGCTTGAATTCCGGCTCAATTCGCGCCCGGGCTGCAAAGTCTTGGCCTTCAAGGGTTGGCGCTTATAAAATCGGGCCCTGATTTCCCTATGTTTGCCTTTCTCGATTCAAGGAGTGATGCAACGACTGAGGTGATGAGCACTCCACAAACATACATGGTCAAATATGATTTCCCGTCAGGTGATGCTGACTATGGAGCAGCTCAAGGACCAAACTAGAGCTATGCATCTTGACAGAACACAGATATATCTATCATGAATCTCGTCCCTGTGCGGTGCGAGTCCAACCCCTAGAGCGTCTGACATACATCCGTGAAAGACAACCCTTCAGAGGATCTCAAGAAACCTCGAGACGCGTGGCAGTAAGTGCGTATTTGGAAGCAGCATGCTGTCAGCTCATCTCGTATATGCGGTGACGATGCAAGCCATGCGTCTACATCACCCTTACTCGTATTTCCGCCCGCTCAGGTGCAGGGAGACAGCTCCAGCTGGCCAGTGATATATCCAGTACCCGTTGACGTTGGGTACAAGCTGAGACTAGGATCCACATGTAATTAAAGGAATACAGGTCAATACATGCAGATCTCAGCGGTTGAGCTCAAGCAGGACCACGTCACTTCCCTTGGCATATGAGCCTTACGAGTCCAGCATTCAGATCGACTAAGGTATTATTAAAGTCAATTCTTCAATCCTCTATCTCAACGAAGGATTCATCGAGGCTCCAAGGTAAAAGCATACAGTCAATTGTGAGACCATTATCAAACCTCTGTTTTGTATGAGCTTCATCTCGACAATGAGTAGTCGATCTCTACGCAGACCATGGATGGAACCGGTGAGACTCGCCCGTCAGAGTACATGGAAAGACGAGCCCGATGATTCAGTAGAGATGTCTACATCTCTGAGTCAGATCGCAACGGAAGGAACCTCACCAGAAGATGTTGGCCATAGCCAGGCGCCAGAAAAAGCCTCAGCCGTCGAGCCTCCCCAATTTCTCGACGACAATTTAGAGTCAGAAGAGGCTGAAACAGTTGAAAACTACAATCGCGTCATGTCAGTCCTTCACTCAGACTTTGTACACTCGAGCTGACAATGAAAAAGCATATTCATCGTTGGTGGTCTTGACGGCAAGTATGAGGGGTCCATTGCTCATCTTAGTAAATATGCCGATACACATCTTGTCCAGCCTAGTTATAGGGTCGAAGGAACTGTCACACTGGCAGGTGTCGATCGTGCGGCCAAGGAATTGCTTGAATTAGTCCGACTGAAGCATGATGAGTTCAAAGCCATGTGTGATAGTGTGAGTCTTGATGAGAAGACAATGACTAGGCCACCTGCTGACCCGCAGCTATCGGAGATATAGGATAACTTCGCATTTATCTTCCTTGCCCATGACCTTGGCGGGACGGTACTGAAAAAGGTAAAATCGAAACGTGGAGCTGGAATTATGTCACTCATGCAATTGTACGCAGGCACTGTATGACGACTTGAAGCTTGCTACGAACGATGATTTGATAAGCCATACCACCGATATAGTGAGTTAAAGACTTAAGAAGCTACATTACCTGATGAGTTTGAAGACTCATGCGGGTAAGTCTAACAGCTGACTGACTATGTTCCTGTAGTTCTTCTTTGGCACCCCGCATCGAGCCTCAGCCGAGAGTCCGTGGGAGTTGGTCATCGACAATCTTGTCTCCAAGCTGTCGAGACGGGGTCCCAGTTTTCATTCCCATCAGGAGGCTCTGCGGATCAGCGCCTTACACGCACTGGTAGCAACAGACTTTGATAATATATGTCGCCGTTCTCTATTCCAAATCACGAGTTACTTTCAAAGGTCAGACGCGAGTGGATTCCAAATAGTGAGTAAAACCTGCAAGAATAGTTGTTACATGCAAGACTCACGGTGATATTTGTGGTAGATTGTTCCAGAGTCGTCCGCAACACTGAGAATAACTGGCGAGCTGCAAATTGGCTGCTATGAAAGACATGAGATGCTTATGGACGCCTCTCGACCTAGCGTGAAGACCCTGCTCCGCTTATCGTTCCGAAATGCACAGGCTCGTATGTCGTTGAAGTAACTCAAACAATGGAGAGCTCGGCTAACAGAAATGTACTCTCAGGCATGGACAGTGACTACCGATCCCACCTTCATACACTGTCCGAGCACGATGTTATCACTCCACTGTCCGGACAAGCGAAATCCATATACAAGAGCGAGTGCCTGAGTATCACGTCAAGCGATAGAATGAGGCAGTTCCTCGACTTCTTTCCCGGCGGATCACAGTCCGTTGCCAACAAGACGGAGAATCGCCTAGTCGGCTCAGCCTCAGTCACTGATATGGATCCCAAAATGCCGCTGCGGGAAATGGCTTCCGTCGCACGATCCCTACAGATTCTTGAACTCCAAGGCTGTGATTTTGAAACAGCCAGCTTTCACACCTCCATCACAGAATCAATTCGGGAACAGCAGAGCGGAGACTGTTTTCAGATACGATTTATCACTGTGACCCATCACTCCTCAAGCCGAACTCCTCTGGCCAAGCTTGATCTTTTGCTTTCCATTATTCGCCAGTATCTTATTCATTATCCCCAGCTATATCGTCAAGTGGAGGGCATACTGGATGACTTGAGCGATGCTTTCAAGACACAGAACAATGCTTGGAAAGAAGCTTCGGTCTGGTGCGCTGTCCAGACCCTTCTGGGATGCTCTGACGCACAAAGGACGTTCATTCTCATGGTCGAACCTATAAATGAAAGTCTTTCACCACCTTTCACGACTGTTGCGTCGGATCTCGTGTCTTTGCTTCGCCACACAGAGGTCTCATGCAAAGTCTTGATTATTCGAAAAGCAAGGAAATGTCAGAAACAGACTTCCGCCGAGATTGGAATCCAGAACGCTCACATCCTCTCGAGCCCACAGTCCACCGATCAGAAAGGTCGGGAAAGGGATTTGTGTCAAGCTATGGGTAAGAATAGTTGGCCTTCTTTACTGCAAGCCTATTTGGCTCAGTTCCTGGGAAGAGCTCAATTGTTGTCAGCTGAACAGTGTCTTTCAATTATCTCCAACCATCACCTCTCAGCTCTCCCACCGTCCGAGGTTATATCTTCACTGGAAACTGATCGTTGTCTCTTGGATATCGTGTTCGATTCAGTCCCGACACAGGCTAGGCCATGGATCAAGTCCGGAATGACCTGGGTCACATACGCAACCCGTCCTTTGACTCACTCAGAGCTATCAGCTGTGCTAACGATGGTCTGCAAAGATACAGTCTTTACCGAAATACGACTGGCACATTTTCTAAAAGTACTGGTCGGTCTTGTTGAAGATGACGGAGACAAAATATACCCAACCACAACTGGAGCACGAACACTTCTATCCCAAAGCTTGACGGGGGGGCAAAGTCAGCTAGAGACTAGCACAGATGAGGGAGACGATATAGAGGCCCCAGATCAGAGTGGTGGCAAAAGCTGGTACCACATAGATCGCCACCCGGACTTACTCATCATTCAAAAGTGCATCGAGATACTCCAAAGCTATTTCAGCGAAATGAAGCATGAAACCGACCAAGAAGATGACGAGTCCGAAGGACAGGCACATGATTTGACTGGAACGTGTCAGCACTTCGAGAGGAAGTCACAAGGTGGCGATCAATCGCCACTACTTTCTTACGCCATCAAAGAATTGCTTACGCATGTTCATCTATGGTGCAGTGACTATGGTGACGCTACAAACGAACAACAGTTACCGGAGGGGCTAGATCCTCTCATCGAATCCTTTAGTGATCTAGGGTTCGTCAATTGGTTCATAAATACCTTTAGATCTATGAGAGAGCAAACTCTAGAACAGTATAAGTGGCAAGGTTTTCCTAACATTGTTACCTTGCTCGATTTGGATATCAAAAGCCACAAAGGCCTTTCAAGATTCGTGAGAATCCTGCATAACCTCAGCAAAACGGATTTAAGATTCTCGGAGAGCTACTACGATCCATTGATCGTCATTTTAACCCAGCTTGATGAGGTTGAGGTATTGAAGATCTTCGATGACTATGCCCTTGGACCTTTCAGCCTGGGTGACGCCTTTCACACTGGTTCTGACAGAGCCCTGTCTCATCTAATGAAGCTACATGCGCATCACGTCCGCGAAAACTTGGATAGCATCGTCAGTCGCGCGGTCTCGCTCAACCATCTAGAACTGCTGCAAGCTCTAGTTCAAGAGTATGAAACAACATCGCTCTCAGACTTTACAACTCATGAGGTGCTCGATAGTCTAGCCAAGATCGGAAGATCTTCCCTATCCGGGAACCTGTGGTATACGTTCAGATCCTTCCACAACTCTATGTCTACTGCGAGTACCCCAAATGTCTTTTCTTTGGCAGCTCGCCTAGGAAAGGTCATCACACCGAAGCTCCTGACACATTTTCAGGACTTGAATAAGGAAGATTCGTCGCGCGATGCGCCACTACTCCTGGCGGCAAAACATGGCGACTTCAGCATTTTTGTCAGACTCTTCACGTCTGGAGCGGATCCTTCTATCTGTGACGAAGCCTCAATGACTCCTTTACATATCGCAAGTTCCAATGGGTACTTGGACATTGCCAAGTTTGTCCTTGGCTCGGAATCTTCACAGGTTAACATCCACGCCCCCGATCGCCAGGGAAATACGGCTTTGCATCTTTCTATTAAAGGCGGACATTCCAGGGTTGCAGCAGAGATCCTAGGAAGCTTTCCAGAAATAAAGGGCTCAAGAGGGCCGACTTGTTTCGATTCGGATTCTTCAAAAAGAGACGCCCAGAGGGCATTGATATTAGCCACCAAATACGGCAATGTTGAGATTATGGAGCGTCTCATCCAATACGGGATCGGGGTTACGACTATTGACCAAAGACGGCAGAGCCTCACCCATCTTGCCGCTGCTAACCCGAATTATGTGGTACTTGAGACTTTACTTACAATGAGCAACCCAGACGTGAACGCACAAGACAGGATGTTCATCACGCCTCTTCACATAACAATGTTATGTGGCCTTTCTGATATGGCCAAGATGCTACTATATAAGAATGCAGATTGTAACAGTTTAGATATCGATGGTCGTACACCTTTCTCCATTGCTTGTTCGAGGGGACGTGTTGAGGATGTCAAGACGATGCTCTCTACTTGCGACTTAGACAACCTCAAGGTTGGCTTCATCAGTGCAGCTTCAGCAGGCTTTGTTGACGTTGCCGAACTTTTACTGGACCATGGAGCAGACGAAAAGGCGATTGAGACTGAGACCGGAAAGTCTGCATTACATCTGGCTGTCGAGAACTTTGATGTTACCATGGTCCAGGCTTTGTTGATAAGAAGGATTGCGCTTGACTTGCGGGATGAAAACGGTCAGACGCCACTACACATTGCGGCATCGATCAATTCTGCCGACTGTCTCAAGCTTTTAGTGAAGGCCGGTGCCGATCTTACCTTGCCTCGCTATGATGGTACCACGGCATTCTCAATAGCAGTTGACAACAACCATGAACGCTGCATCGATATTCTACTCAGTGCACACGCAGACACTGAGACGTCGCTGGGAACGTCGCATCGAGGATATGGTAGCTTGCTGGATACTGCCCTGTTCAGATACAAGGCTGGAGTTGTCCACCAGGTGCTAAATCGCATGACAGACCGCGACATGCGTTTGTGGAATTTATCCGATAAAAAGCTTTCTTCGCTACTTTGTAGTGACATACAGGTCATATCGAAACTCAAGTTCCTTTTCAAAAGCGGACTAGATGTCGATAGATACATCGGAGACGACGGTACCATGCTACACTATGCTGTTCTCCGAGACAGACCTGATCTTGTGGCTTTGCTCGTTGAGTGCAAGGCCAATCTCGACATCGAGCACCAAGAACATGGCACACCTCTACACTTAGCAGCAACCAATGGTAAAGCGGAAGCAGCCCATATCGTAAGAAAGCTTCTACAAGCGGGAGCGAATGTGTACAAGGGAACAACCACCTACGGTTCTCCATTACATGCTGCTGCAAGTATGGCCCGCCATAACGGCGATGTTTACTATGAAATCGTCAGGGTCATCCTGGATAAGAATCCCAGGACGTTACATTACGAGGGTGGTCACTTTCCGACCGTTTTACAAGCCGCTGTAGCCACTGGGACCGAGAGCATGGTCAAATTGATTCGTGAATCAAAACCAAAACAAGTTGTGACGGGAACATACGGAACGCCACTGCACCTTGCTATCAGGTCGGGACTGCTAAGTAAAGCCTTACTTCTCAAGCAATACCTAGGAAACACCATCAAAGATCAAGAAGGCAGGCTGCCACATCACCTAGCATGCGAAAACTACTGGGAATCTATAGTGCTATACAATGCGATGGGCATCACCACTCCGTTGGTCACTGACCTTCAAGGACGACATATGTTCCACTTCTTTGCTGGACATGGCCACGAATCTGGGCTGGCTTATATGTTGGACGGCAATCGAGATGCAATCAACGATAGAGACATTGATGGCTGGACGCCATTACACTGGGCCTGCCGCCACCAAAATCTGGATGCCATCGAACTTCTTCTCAAGAATGGAGCCGAATGCAATGCAGTTGCTATCAGTGGCTTACGCCCGTATGATGTTGCCGTATACCACTGTGTGGATTTTAAAGACAATACAGCAGTAAGGGATCAGCTCAAGCCTGAGGACGAACACAATAACGCCAGTAGCCTTTCTAAGCAGGATTATTATCTCTTTCAACCAGCGAAGAAGGCAAAGGATGGCTTTTATGCTGGGTTCATATGCAATTCATGTATATGTGTAAGGCTGCCACCCTATAGTATTTTTACATGACACTAACAGCACTTTATTTGCAGAGCATCTACGGGCGGCGTCATCGGTGTAACCAGTGTTATCAGTGTGACATTTGCTACAAATGCATCAACAACATGGAAAATTCGCACTACAAGGATCACACTTTCCAAGTATTTGAATGGTGTGGCGATGACCTGGGTACATTCGACTATGAGGCAAACCGTGCCTTGAAGGTATTGGAGGAATAAAGTTTATATATTATTGGACCACTTTATTGACCTTGATCCTGGTGAATATGCCTCTGAGATATATCAAAGTTCAAAAGTCTAGAAACGTAGTCAATTCGGATATATTAGTGCATGATATATAATATCTTGACAAAGCTTTCTCTCCATCTAGGCATAGCAGCAGATATGATACTTTGACCTTGAATCATGTGGCATGACAAATATGAAACGAGCAAACAGATGATGAATTGACCTAAAATAAGCTCCAATTCTCTATACTAACTTACGGATACGTATTGAACCAGATGTATGGTTCCACCATTACATTTTACTCCTTTATTTACCTTGGGATATTTGTTCCAGATTCGACGCCGAGTATCTTCACCAGGAGAGCGCCGAGATGAAACGCGGTTAATTCCCCGTGCAATCAAACAACCTTGACTCTGTTACGCCGATCTTCACCTGTAACCTAATGTTGAATGTTAAACTCATCACAGACCATGTTTTGAAACGCTATATTGAAACGGAAGGTAAAAAGCCCACCAATAGACAACAACTTAGTTCAGTGTCTATAGGAAAGGAAGATTCCGTTCAGGTTGTATATAATGAAGCAGACCCCAAGCTAAAACATTCTTTTAGTCAATCCATCTGATTCGTTTCCTTTCTTTCGTTTTACTTGCTTATCATTCGCTTTTTTCGCTCGCTACGATGGGTCTCTTCAACAAAAAGACAATCAGCATCGGCCTTCTCGCCGCTGGGGCTCATGCTCTTCCCCAGGCTGTCACTTCACCTGCTGATGCCCCGGCGGCAGCAGCTACTTACACCGCGAACCCCAACATCGGCCCTGGCGGCGCAAACTTCAAGGACTCTCCTCACTTCCGCGTCTACGCAGGATCTCCCGAAGAGACTGACAAGGCTATCGATATGCTCGAGGGCGCTTACGATTGCTTTGTTGGAACACTGAAATGGCGATCCCCAGGTCTTTCTTTCAACGATCAAACAAACAATGGACCTTTGACAAAGACGAATATCTACTCGGTTGGATCTTTGACTGGCGCGGCGGGTGTGATGCATTCTGATGCTGAGACTGGAATGGCTTGGCTCGAAGTTGTGGACCAGTATCTCGCTGTTCCTGGTGTCACTGTCCACGAATATGGTCACGGTCTGCATTATCATCAGCAGGCGTGGGTTGATCAAGGTCGAACTGGCGCTTGGTGGGAGACCCTCGCCAACTGGGTCGCAGACACATACAAAACCTCCGATATCTGCGCAGCCGCGCGAAAGGCGCATAACCAGGAATCTTACCCTACTGAGATCGAGCTCAAGAAGGTCCTCGGTGATTCTCATCAGGTCATCGTCGATGGTACAGTTGATACTGGGAACTACTATCAAGCCTGGCCTTTCCTGGCATACTTGACGAATAACCCCGATGATTTCGCGGGACTTGGCCAAGACACCATTCGTCAGTTGCAGCTGCAGTATGAGAAGGGTAGTAACGAAACTCCTCTCCACACTCTCGCCCGTGTCTCTGAAAATGCTACTGTCGGTGATATTGTCGGTCGCTACTGGGCACGCATGGCTTATGTCGATATTGGTCATCCTTCTGCCCAGGAGGTCTTTTTCCAGGAGCGCGCAGAGATCAACTTTGACAACGTGGAAGCTACTGGCACCAGGACCTACAAGCCCAAAGCCGACCGTCAACCTCGTTACATGGGTGCCAACGTTATTCCTCTCGAGGTTACTGGTAGCCAACTTGAGGTCAAGGTGGCGTCTGATGCCGAGTTTGTTGCTACAGTTGCTGTCTACCGTGAGGGAGGCGAGTCGTCGTATGTTACTTTGACAAACGGCGCTGCTACTGTTCCTGTCCAGGCTGGGGAAGATGTCAGCGTTGTGATCGCCAACGCACCTGCTGAGGCTATCCTGTACGATGGCTTTAATCTGAGTGAGGAGGTATCCAAGGGCTTGGACTATACACTTACTTTGACTGGTGCTACCGTCAAGATTTAGGCTGCGATATTGATGGAGACACTGTATGTTTGCTGGGTGCGAGGATACCACAAATTCTCTTAGAGCTAATTTATTTCGTGTTTATTTATCAATATTGTCATTACTTCCTAATCCCCTAGCTTGCTTCCAATCGTGTTAAACATCTCGCCAATAACATCAATATTCTTCCAGGGCAAGCTGATACGCAGTATGCATTCATCCGACTGGTCAAAAGATGTGAATAGGTTTCAATTAGCTGCATTGGCCGATTACGGGATTAAAACCCTGATGAACCTTAGCTGGTGGCGACCGAGGCAGATAAAATCTGTCAGGGGATTACTGTGCCACCGAAATATCCGCCCGAGATTGTTGAGAGACAGTTGTCGTATTGGTGTGCAAGATGGCGAGACACCGAGCTGCACGGGGCCTGCCGGCTTGAGACTGTTTTACCGAATTCGAACCTCCTTTCTATCACATTTCTAAGATTGAACCCTGAATATCCATAGGGTTTGATTGGAACGAAGATATGCTCGATGAGGGGTAAGTCACCTCTGGCGACATCACACCTACTGTGTCATCCCAAACCTCAGCGCACGCGATATCTTGTTTATGTTACTGCACCAAAGCAAGTATCACGCATTGGATTCAGAGCAGTAGACATATAATAATAAAACAGCAAGTCTATCTTAAAAACGGTACAAGCATATACAAGTTTTTCTTCCAAATCACATTCCCACAAATCTCTTAAACGCCAACAGGAGTAATGATTGCAGCCACCTCTGGCTTATTGTCAATCTCCATCTGCATCGTGACCTTCTCCCACACGGCAGAATTGCTCAACTCCTCAAAAGTATCCTCAATGACACGCGCGGTTCGGTCCACGATGTCGTCAATGTCCTGCTTCGTCACGATGAAAGGAGGGCAGATGAGGAAGTGGTCACCGCTGTACCCATCGTAACCGCCGTTGGCGTTGAATAGCGCGATCTCGTAACCGGAGCTCATTCCTCGCGAGTGTAGCATGGCGTTGAGACCGAGGCTGTAAGGGAATGGCATCTTGGTCTGCTTGTTGGTGACAAACTCGACAGCCCAGAAGAGACCTCGGCCACGGATATCTCCAACGTAAGGCATAGACAGTAGTCGCTCCTTGAGTTGTGATCCGAGGTATTCTCCCATCTCGCGAACATGGGATACGAGGTTCTCGTCGCGGATGATCTGTTGGACCTTCAAGGCAGCGGCGGCTGCTTGAGGGTGAGCCATGTATGTCTGTCCGTGAGCGAAGCCCTTGCCGGATTTTTGGAAGGACTCGACGAGCTTGGCGTTGATGAGGACAGCTGATACAGGAGCATATCCAGCTCCAAGACCCTTTCCGACGACAAGGATATCGGGGACGACGTCTTCTTGCTCGTATGCGTGGAGTGTTCCGGTGCGGCCCATACCACACATCACCTCATCCAGAATGAGAAGCGCGTTGTACTTTTCGCAGACAGCCTTCATGGCCTTGAGGTATCCCTTCATGGGCATAGCACATCCACTTGCCTATCGTCATGTTAGAAATATCAACACAATTGGATTGGGAGACGTACACTTCCTCCAACAGTCTCGGCGACAAAGGCGCAGACTTTCTCAGGTCCAACCTTTTGGAATTCGTCGTCGAGTTCCTGTGCCAAGCGCTGCACATAGGCAGCTTCACTCTCGCCATCTCTCATGCCGCGGTAGGAGCTGCAGGCTGAAATCCGGGATGCATTCTGCGAGATCATCTGCACAAAGGGATCTTTGCGGACCTTGAAGTCGCCCAGAGTCAAAGCTCCTAGTGTTGCGCCGTGCCAAGCACCCACACGTGTGATAAAGTGGCATCGTTCGGTTTGGGGGATGGCGAGATGGGAGAAGTGTGTCTTGGCGAGCTTGAGAGCAACTTCAACTGCTTCAGAGCCTGTGATTTGTGAGTCAGTATTTTGTCTCAATTGTTTCCATCATCAACTAACCTGAACCGCACAGAACGGCCTTGGACAATTGTCCATCGGTAGACTGGACAAGGAAGTCGGCTAGATCCTCCGCAGCTTGTGTCTTGTAGAAGCCGGGATGGCAGTAGGGAACGTTCACCAACTGCTCAACAACAGCTTGCTGAACTTCCTTATTGTTGTAGCCTAAACAGGCAACGGCTGCTCCGCTGGTTGCATCAAGGATCTTGCGACCATCGCTCGTGTTGAGGAAGATGCCCGACGTGGAGTCGATGAGCGCCGCGGGGTGCTTTTGGAAGTTCTTGTAAAGAAGGCTGTTTGTGGGCTTGGTGGAAGGCATTTTGAGTTTGAGCTATTGAGTTGAGGCGTTGAGATGAAGTACCACTGTTCAACTTGGACATTCGCTATTTATATATCTCTTGGTCCAACATATTGCTGTAAGTACTCAAACTCTGCACTCCATGTATTGCGTGTTTGACAATGTTCCTCCCCCTGGATCCTGGATGTTCAAGACGCGATCACGACCAGAGATTAGTGAACTTGACTTGTAGCTGAGACAGACCGAGCAATACTTTCAGGCATGCAGTGTAATGGGGACAACGGACGGCGGGCCGCGTCCGCGCCGGCACGGGAAATAGCGGTGTGGCTCTAAACTAAATTCTATCACATTTTTACTTTTCCTCATCACTGGGCAAGTAGTTGTAAGACGCGGCAGCTTGGACCGGGATCGATTCTGTCTTGGAGAGAACCGGCATGTTGAAAATCCGAGACCTACATGGGTCTAGTTGGGAGTGTTGGGATGATGGATGTTTAACTACGTAGTACTGATATGATCACTACCATACTAATGCAAGAAATTCAATGGCGTCGGAAGATATCACGCCAGATCGTCAGTGCGAACTGGTTCTTGATTAAAAGGCAATTGAACGAAGACCTGAGCTAACCCAAGCTGCATAAGCTGCACTGCTATTATTGAATCCACAGACACTGTCAAATTTTATGAGTTGATAGCGTCTTTTAATTGGTTCGAGGTGGAAAGAATACCCCGAGGAGGCTGATGTCATTTCGGGAGTGTTACCTCAGACATCGGAGACATAAAAGAAGCCCCGGTCTAGTTTGAACAAGGTCGAGGCGTAAAAGCTTGTGGAAATTGTCTCGGCTTCAAGAATATCTATTAACGTATGTTCTTTTATGACTTATCAGTCTGTACATCGACTGACTGTTGTTCGATTCTGATCGTAGACTAGATACACTTGTGTCGACAGAAATGGAAGAGTAGTGGCTCCCGATAGACACCGCTTACAGTGATGAATATTTTTGTCTTGATTGCAAATCATCTGTAATTCCTCCGATTGCACATGCCGATGCAACTGAATTGCTTTTTTCTGATTGGAATCTGATTTATGATGAATCACTACTAAGCAACCCACAGCAAATGATAATTCATGCTTTCGTCTCACAGCACAGCACACAAAAGGGATCTTGCAGCGGCAGAAGAGCTCTCTGTCTCAGCTCAGCCCAACGAAAGTAAGCCCAGCAAGTTGATCTTTCCTGCTTGCGAGTCTGCCCCTCCTTTTGGGCTCAAGCCGCACTTACGACTTTTGCAGCCTTAAAACCTGGATCCGTGGACTTTTCTTTTCGTCCTCACAACAGTCTCCCCTGCCGTGCCCTATTAATCTTTCCTCATTGGCGATTACTATTCTTCTTCGTATCGATATTAAGTGGAGATGGGCATTCCGTTCCTGGATCACGTCTTTGACCCGGCTGATCCCTTTGGCTCGGCCGTGCCGCTTCTTCCTTTTTTGTTCCCGGGCCGTGAGCCTGCCGATGACGGAAACTTGCGCATCCAGCCTCTGGCTCAGGGCACCACAAATGGCGTGAGAAGTTCCCCTCCCTTTTTCGAGCTTGTCTCGGGACGTTGCACATGCTAAAATATCTGGCAGCTGTTCAAGGTGACCAACAGATCCGCTGACGCAGCTAGCCCAGACGCTGTACTCGTCAAAGTCTATGGTGATGGCACCGACATCACAATCGATCGTCACAGTATGTCTCCATCTCGTCTCAAGCTTCCGTCTTTGACTCTCGTCTAACGTGCGACAAAAAGAGGAGCTCAGGGTACACAGACTCCTTGCAGATCACGGCCTCTCGAGCTCCCCCCTGGTCCGCTTCGCCAATGGACATGCTTACCAGTTCATCCATGGCGCCGTCTGCTCAGAATCCGACATGTCTAAGACAGAAATCTCTCGCGGTGTCGCGAGAGAGCTGGCTCGATGGCACGCGACCCTTTCCCTGATCAAGCTTCGAAATGCGCAGGAGGTTCTGAACCATGAACCAGGAGTGTGGGCGACGGCCAAGAAATGGCTTGATGCTGTGTCCAAGCATCGCGGTCGATCAAAGGCTGAAATTGCGGCCCTGCATGAAAAGTTCCAGTATCTCGCTGACCACCTGCTGCCCACTGACAAGATGCCGGAACCCTTGGTATGGCATTGCATGACCTTGTGTCTTCTGTGCTGACTCTTCAATTAACCAGGTGCTTGGCCATGGCGACCTTTTGTGCGCCAACATCATTGTACAGACGTCGGCTGATGACATGGGGGCTACCGACGTCGCATCAGTCAGGTTCATTGATTACGAGTGAGTTACACCAGTCACTCACACTCGACCAAATTATGAATGAAGTGTAGACATGCCACGTACTGCCCCAGGGCCTTTGAACTCGCCAATCATTTTGCCGAGTGGACCGGCTTTGAGTGCGACTACAATCTCCTGCCCCAGACATCAACCCGCCGAGCCTTTATCCGCGAATATCTCGAGGCCCGCGCTGATCTCGCTCGGGAACCCACCCATCTGCCGGGCACCAAGGATCTACCGGGTGTCTCCGATGGCGATGTGGAGAAGCTGATGCGGCAGGTCGACGATTACAGGGGATTCCCTGGGTTTTACTGGTGAGTTGTCCAACAGGCGGTGTTGTACCATGTAACTAACCCCCGGTGCGCCGCGACAGGGGTCTCTGCGCGCTCATTCAGGCTGAGACAGCAACCGGAACTATCAACTTTGACTACGCCGGGTACGCTCAGATGCGCTTTGAGGAATATGATGCATGGCGTGAGGTGCATGACGGGAGCGTTGACTCCGTCGACATGACGCTGCGAGAGAAGAATTGGGCGCGTCCGTGAGCGTGAGCGGGCAAGACAGCAAGGGGGGCGAGGTAGATATGCAATTGCTTGGAGATCGAAGCGGCAGAAACTAGAATCGGCATAGCTGTGGGGTATGAGGCGCGGGTATGACATATCCCAGCTGTGTTGTCTCAGACCAGGGGATAATTACCGAGCTGAACAGATTGACAGAGTAGCAATGAGTTAATGATGAGATAGCCGAGGATTAGCGCAAGGCTTCATCTGTACTGGTGCACGACCCTGTCTCTTGAGCCGCTCTTGAAGAAGGGTTCTATTGGCCATCTGTCACTCAATCCTGCCACATCCAAGCCCAAAGGGATGACCCTTCATTCCCGCCCCTACCCTATGACAAGCCATGGACAGCCATAACCTGAGCCCCAATACCCCCATTGGATCCAAGCTCCGTTTTATGTATGACTCGCTCTTCCGCTTGTGGTGCCGTCCCAGCCATCAGACTTTGAACCTGTCTAGCCAAAGAGAGCCCCCTGGGAACACACAGTCTCCAAATCTGGAACATGATTCGCCCTCTCGTGCTGCTCTGGTTTGAGACAATCCTCTACAGAGCTGACGACAGCTGTCTTTCGGTTACTTCAAATTCGTAAACACGGCCTACACAGACCGCATGATCTGACAAGCACATGCATGTATCCCATTTTGACCGTGCGAGTGCCTTTGGATCGTAAGATCGGGGTTTGGACGTGTGGGGGCGACTTAAATATGGGGTTCGTGTTGGTCCCTTGGAAGATTTCTTCAAGCTTAGTGGAAATAAACCACTGCCGGGATTTCCTATTGGAAAATTGTTTTGTCTGTATATATCCCTCGGTTGTGAAGGCTCGTACAACCGCCCTCTTTCTCCCCCAGGGCATCGTCATCTTTCCCATTAATTCCCCTTGCCCCTTTTTAATTAATCATGGCCGGTTGGAAACCCGCTCGCAGCCTCCTCTCGAGCATTGGCGCCGATGTCCTCTGGCATTCGGACCGGGACCTGAAGATTCTTATTCTTCTCCGTTTTATACGGCTTCTCGGATATGGAGGTACAACACTGGTTCTCGCGTTGTACCTCAACGCCCTGGGCTTCCAAGATACTCAGATCGGTCTGTTAATGACCCTGACACTCGTGGGTGATCTTGCTATTAGCTTCTTCCTCACGTGGTTCGGTGATCGTATTGGAGTCCGTTTCACGGCTGCTGTTGGAGCGCTGTTGATGTGTGCGGGCGGTGTGGCATTTGCGTATTTTGAGAACTTTTGGCTGTTGCTTTTTGCCAGCATCGTCGCGGTCATCAATCCCAGGTATGTTGATTGTCTTTCAGTTACAGAATTCTACTGATTATTTAGTGCAAATGAAATCGATCCATTCAAGGCAATCGAAGAATCAGCTATTGCACGCCTCAGCACACCGCACACATGCAACGACATGTTTGCCTGGTGGTCCATGCTGGGCATGTTCGGCACTGCTGCGAGTAACCTCCTCACAGGCTGGATCATCAATGTTCTCGAAGACGCGGGTATAGAAAAAGTCAATTGCCACCGATTGATATTCCTCGGCTACGCCGGTATCGGCCTGGTTAAGCTGGCTTGCTCTTTACTTTTGAGTTCTCAGGTCGAGCTTACGCCTCTCCACAAAGAGCGCTGCGCCACACCACCGTCTGGACGTCAGACGTCGGACGATGGTGAATCAACGGATGATGAGACTGCGCCTCTTCTCGCTGAGAACATATCTGACTATGGAGGTGTCATTACGGACACTGAGACACCCGAGTCTCAAGCCCAAGTTCTGGCAGACACGCAGCAGAAGCGTCTCTTTACTCCCTCTTCTTTCGACTTTATGTGGAAATTGTCCCTCGCCATGGCTTTTGACTTTGTGGGATCTGGTCTGGCCCAGATTTCATGGATGACATATTTCTTCAAGCGCGAGTACGACATGCCCGAGGGCGCTCTAGGATCTGCAACCTTCACCGCTGGAATTATCTCCTCCATCCTGAACCTCGCCTCATCGCCGCTCTCGCGCTCCATCGGCCAGGTCCAAACCATGGTCCTCTGCCACACCATCAATTCCATTTCTCTCCTCATGGTTTCCGTATCCGGAAACAAATACATCGCCCTCGTAATTTTCATTTTCCGCATCGTCACCCGCGAGATCGATAATGCGCCGCGCCAGGCCTTTATCTCGGCGGGAGTCTTGGACCACGAGCGGACCTCCGCCATGGGCGTGGTTAATATCGTCAAAACCATCGGTAGTTGTGCCGGTCTATACATGACCGGTTTGTTTGCCGGTTTGGATAAGTTTTGGCTTGCATTTATTGTTGCTGGAGCTCTCAAAATTACCTATAATGTTTTCATTCTTGCATTCTTCTGGAAAAGGCGTTAAAAAGTGTTTTGCCTAGATCGTTCAGCATTTTCAATCTCTGTTTGGGACGGGTATGGTTCTCTACATTATGGATGTAGAATGTCGTAATGTTTTCTATGTGCTATGAATTCTTTATTCGCGTATAAGTCTGTCTTTATGTTTAGTTATGTCTCCAAAATCTTGACTTGATTCAAAATGGTAAAAGTCGGTCGAGGTTAGCTAATTAACAATCATCATATACTTGAAGTTCTCCCTCTTTATCCATGCCATTGTGCGATCAATTTGAGCCCACTTACAGCTAGCCCAATTATTGGATGCATTGTAGTCAGAATCGCTCATTAGAGACATTTGCTCGCAATGACGTCAAGCAATTATGTATATGAATATGGTGTTTCTTTGTCTACAGATGCTGATGTTGCTAATAGTTGGCAGTTTAACTAGTAAGGGTAATTAGAGCTTCTCGAGAAGAAGGCTTTTCATCTGTTATACATTCCCAGTTCGGGTCCTTTTTCAGACACTCCTCTATGCCAGTCACATGTTGTGAGCTTTGGTCATACGTTTCCAACCATCATGTCCTAGTCTATCATCAAGAAGCATGCTTTTTTCCTATCTTACATACGACGTCCTTTCCTGACGTCATCAACTATAGCATTCCTCCATGATAAGTGTCGCTCCTATCAAAGCATCTGCATCACTTGCTCTGGTTGGCATTCTCATAAGCCTCCATCTCTCTACGCAAGTCATTCAGCATGCCATCCTCGCCATCGTCTTGATTCTCCTCCTCTTCCCCTTCCCCTGTGTAATCACTGGCCATTTCCTTTCGCAAGTTTTCACGATCCGCGCGAGCCTTGCGAATTCTCGCTACATATTCACTACGGGCTTTTGTCGCCGCAGATTCCTCGGCCAAGCCCTCAATCATGTCCTCAATGCTCTCTGGCACGTGCTCTTCAAGCCTACTAAGCCTCTCGTGGAACGTATCCAGAATTTCTTCCGTGTCTTGCTCATGCTGTATCTGCGTTTCATACAGACTGACCAGTGCTGGCTTGAAATGGGCAGCGTTTACCGGCTGCCGTTTTATATCGCTGTAGTTTACAAACGAAAGCTTCTCATGAATCCGTGCGACCTCGACACCCTGTCGCCGGGATACCACGACAGCCTCCATCTCGAGAGTTTGGGAGCCTTTAGTGAAGGGCTTGGTCAGAATCTTGTGTCTCACGACTATTGCGTCGGGGAATTTTAGTGCCTTGGACTAGGGTTAGCTACCGTCGACTGTATATTCAGTTGGAAACGGACTTGGAAGTAGCGAATTGAAGATTCGATAGGGAGCATCACAGTTGTGATAGGTGTCATTAGGCCACCCCAGGCAGCCTTGTCTTCGATTTTCGGTTCTCGGCTCGCAGTATCTCGTAGCCAGTAGGCGCGGGACGTGTCGGCGTAACTAGCGAGCGCCGACATGCTCACACGTGCTAGATTTAATGACTTAGACCAAAAGCTTAGAGAGTGAGTAAAGAGTGCAAAATCTTACCCTAACCAAGTATCAGCTAATAGGTCGATGAATTATCTCAAGGTGAGCGTGGCTCTATAGTATTAGTGACTTACAAAACCATCCTAACACCGTGATAAGTCAGCAACATTCATCTCGAAGGAGAGAGAAACGCACCATATCATCAAAGCGAAGGACATGACTTTCGACTTTTGAACCCGGGTTCATGAAACCTTGACGTCCGAGGTACATATCGACCCAGTTTTCATCATAGTACTTCTTGAGCTCAAGATATTCACGTTCAACATGTTCTGCAAGACCTGGGGATCGCGATCTCTTTTGGTCGATCTTGCGCAGGCGCTTTTGGACCCCGATCTGCCATGACCAAGAGTATTTGGACTGGTTGGGTCTCGATGTTTCTTGATCTTCTTTCCTTAATTGTCTCCTCTCCTCCTCTTCTTGTCTCTTCAACTGATATCTCAGCTCTCGGTCCGCATACCTGCTGGTCAGTCGGTTTTCTGATTTTGGGTCAGTCCAGTGAGATCGGTAATTTTGTACTGGAGTTGGAAGGGTTGAGTGCGCTATTGAGTTTCGTAAACCGGTGAAACGGCTTAAAGGCCGGAATCGTATGAGACCAGACATTGTGTTGACAATTCGTTACTCGCGGGAGTTTGTTAGCTAGGTAAGTGTGAGTTTGATATTTTGTGCTGAACGGCGTCATGTTGATCCGGCGCCGAGATGTCTTGGCAGGGGTTTGTAATCGATGGCTCAAAGAAAGAGTGATCCCGTAAATTGATGGAATAATTTTGCATTTTAAAATCGTAGAGACCTGAAATACGCGGGTTAAGGTATTGCAATCTTTCTAGTTGAAGCTGAACCTTGGTTGTGAATTTTGTCCACAGCTGCGGTTTTCTGCCTGGGTCGATGTTTTTCGAAAGAAGGCATTTGGTAAATTTATAAATCAATTTGCCGCTGAATCTGCAAGAGCAATTCCCTCTTATAATCTGCCTAATAATAGTTTTCCACGAGGTCTGTACCATTTCTACGGTCTTTTTTACTCACTATGTTTCCAATGCATGAAAACGACGGCTTGCTATATAGGGTAACCAAATCGATATCTTTACTTTCAGAAGGTTGTAAGACTGGTGCTGGAAATGTACATTTTCTTGTGGATTTCACAATTCAATTTGTGAAGATCTATCACTGACAAGGTCACGATAGAAGGAGGTTGTGCTGTCCAGCTCGTATATTACCAGAGAAATAATTCTTATTCGCAACGTTGATATATGTAGTATTTGTGATGACGATGATCGATCGGGCCATGACGTCACACCGCACGATCAAGTTCAGGGCCGAGAGGCGCAGTTTATTCCCGAGCTTATCAGTAGTCCAGCTGAATTAAACCATGGATGGACAAGAAAAGCCTCAACACCAAATGCCGATGTCTCATGGCTTAGCATTGCAAATTTTCAAACCACGTTTGAGGCTTCTCCACTAAAATAGGCAGCGACATAAAGCACATTACCCCATGTCATGAAATCCACAAGGTCTCCGCTGGGGAGAAAATCCCCATGGAGTAGCAGACCGAGAATTTGGCCGATGCTGGAGAGTAGAGAATGATTCGAGGGAAAGGAGAGTTGAATGTTGATACCGATCAGCGGTATTTCCAACCTTTACATGATGACAGCTCCAGCGAATGCTGTGTAAAGGGCCGACAAGAGTCTTGAGATGATACCGTTTACTCCGTAATTGATGCTACAAGATCATGAGCCTCCTTACAGATGAAACGTTTCGCCGCCATTGGCTAACTGGGTTGAGCCTCAATGTTTTCATCTCCGCAGGATCTCCGCTTGTCGAATCGTATTACCAGTTAATTCTTAGCTTTACGCAACGGCCAATCATCTCAGGATTAAGATCGCGACCTAAAAGAGGCTCTGCGGGAGATACGGTGCACGTGCGAAGAAAAAGGAAACACTGACGTGGAGACAGCAGCATTGGGGAATAAGAGATCCATCGTTTGTGCGTCAGTGGGGGGGCATGATGTTCAGGCCCCAGCCGCAAAAAAACATAAAGGACTCTCATCCGCCAAGACAAAGCCCAGAATTCAGCTTGATCGCCCAGGACGGGAGCAGGGCCTTGGCTGTATCTTGGCGGACTGAGAGTGCAAAAAAGTGAGAAATCCTTTCACAAAGGAACCGTCAAGAAAGAACCAGGGGTCAATCAGAAGGGTTACATAATGACGCAATGGAAGGGGAATAAGCAGGAGACTAGAGAATTCATATCAATTTGATGGCATGTCATTGTGGAGTCGGAAAGAATTGTGCTGCCTAGATCTTTTGCTCATCACCGATTGCGCCTCGTTGGAGAGATTTGCAGGTTTTAGGGTTTGTCTTTGTCTGTTGGTCTCAATCCTTTGAAACCTTTTCTTTTGCAACCGTAATTGGTCTCGTATTCATCTGTAATAGTGAATCCCTCGACGTCATCGTACGCTGACTCGGCCGAGTTGAGTAAAATGCACCCCGGCTTTTTGGACGCAACCGTTGGCTGCGTGATGAAATAACCACAACCACTAAGCTTGTTCCCCCAGGCATGATTCGTCACGTCGCATTGGGCTTTGACCTTTGTTTCTTGTCCCCGGCTAGACCGGCACTAGTCGTTCCCCATGTTGGACGACACCCACTCTAGACATTGGCAGAGCGGTGATGTCAAGAGTGGATGCTCTCAACTTTATGGTTCTTGTAATGGTGTTTCCCCGTCTTTAAATATTCTATGTAGTCCCCCC
>JAAGWP010000193.1:0-156192 GCA_013266165.1 Fusarium graminum
CAGCAGTACTTAGGCTAATTTTTGGCCCCAGCACTTGAGTTGCGCCACCCTCATCAGATCTTGTCCTGCCAAAACACCATTCATCTGCCGTGTCATCACTCTTTTTTCCCCACGTGTTGACCCAACACCTGACCGGTCCATTACTAAAAGCCTGTTGTCTCAGTCGCTATCGACTCAACGCATTTCCAATTCATCCGAGAATCGTCTACCTATTCAGCCTATCTACGGCGCCCGCCCAACGTCTCATCCTCACGCGTCCTCAGCCCATTTCATCATCCGAGACTAAAACACAACAACCGATTGACTCATTCTTCACCTCTACCCTTGAGCCTGCTTGACAATGTCCGCCCCCGGCCCCGAATCCGTGCCAACTTCGGCCGATCCCCGTTCCCACCGTCCGACAAAGAGGCGCGCTCTCACTCCCGTCTCAGCGCAAGCCGCCTCGGTAGATGCTCTATTCGCAAAGCCAGACCAGAACATCCGCATCCCCGAGACCTCCACATCTGGCGCCGTCGGTTCCGCCTTCCGCTCCGCTCCCCCGGAGATCGTTACCAACGTCCAGGGCTCCAGTGCTGGTGCAGGCTCGGGCGAGTTCCACGTTTACAAGGCAAGCCGCCGGCGCGAGTACGAGCGCCTTCGCAGTATGGATGAGGACCTCCGTCGCGAAAAGGATATCGAAGAGTTCAGCAAGGAAAAGAGTGAGCGCGATCGCAAAGACGAGGAGCGCACGCGCAAGAACCGTGAGAAGAGAGAGAAGTTAAAAGCTCGTAAATCGAAGAAGGGAAAGGACTCTGCTGGAGCAACCGACAAGAAACCCAACGCGACGCAGCCGAAAACTGACACCAACGGCTCTGCGCATACAGGAGGCGATAACAAAGACTCTGCTGATGACACTAAGGTGAAATCCCAGTCAGGAAAGGATGACTCAGAACCAACACCCTCTGCGCAACCTGCAGGCCTGGTCATTCATGACGAAGACGACTGAGCAGGGTAAGAAGCAAGAAACACCAATCGAAAAGTTCAAGCATGGCTCTCCAAAAGGTCACGGGAAAGGGAGGATGCTACATCAAAATCGGGGTTGGGAGTCTAGATCGTAGCAGGAGGAACAGCGACTCGCGAGGGTCTCGTAATTAGAAGCGACAGTATTCATCAACCAGGTAATTTACATGATACCCATTTCTTTCATCATTGGAGCCTCCCGGGCTTTATCATACTTTGCCCAGATTCTCCTTCTTGTCTTTATCTTTTTCCTTATTTGTCTATTTTGCTCTTTCGGCTAGTACAAAGGGGTATGACCAGTCCATCCAAACAGACATTCGTATAAACAGCTCGAATTACACGCCTGCATCCGGACTCTGTCTCCCACAACCACCCCAGCAGTGTCTCCGTATCCTCATGTCTTCATCCACATACATCTATGCATCCTCTACTCGTCGCCGCCACCAGAGGCTCCAATCTGCGCGGCCTTCTTGGCACTGCAGATGTCGTCTACTCGAAGTAAAAGACAAGCGGCCTAGTGAAATTGTTAGTGCTCTGTCGCAAAGGTGTAAGCCGGGGAAGTATGCCGATAACTTACCTCAATGGCGGTCTTGATGCTCTGTAGCTTGATAGCCTGGGGCTCCCAAACTCCGTAGTCCTTCATATCTGCAATAGCACCTGTGTCACCGTTGACACCCCAGGTGTTCTTGCCCTCAGCCTGCTTGGCTCGGAGATCTGTCAACACACGGACAGGGCTCTTGCCGGCGTTCTGCACCAGGGTTCGGGGGATGACCTCCATGGCATCGGCGACGGCCTTGTAGGGCCACTGCTGCACACCTTCAATGCTCTTGGCGAGTTGACCCAACCTCACGGACACGGCCATCTCTGTAGCACCACCACCTGGTGATAGTTTAGGGGAGAACATAACGTTTCGTGCGACGCCCATGGCATCCTGGAGGTTTCGCTCAATCTCGTTGAGCACATCCTTGGAGGGACCACGGAGGAGGACTGTGCAGGCCTTGGGGTCCTTGCACTTGGTAAGGAATGTGAAGTATTCGTCTCCAATCTTCTCAATCTCGAACAGACCGCATCGGGTACCGACGTCAGAGTCCTGGATGTCCTCTACTCGGTTGATGATGGTAGCGCCAGTAGCGCGGGCTATTCTGTTGTTGTCGGTCTTTCGCACTCGGCGCAGAGCTGTGATGTTGGCCTTCATGAAGTAGTGCTGGGCAAGATCTGTGACACATTAGTGAGCCGTTGTTATTAACGGAATTTGGTTCAGGACATACCAGACACTCCCTTCTCAGTAATGACAAGGTCGGGCTTGACAGCAACAATGGCATCGCACAATGCCTTAACCTGCTCCTCCTCAATCTGCAGAATTCGGTTCCAGTCGTCCTCCTTGGTGATCTCGATATTGGTTTGAGACTCGCCCTTCTTGTACTCGAGGGGGCAATCGAGGAGAACAATTCGGGGGTTCTCAATGCGCCGGCGCATCTTGGGATGTGTGATATCCTTGTTGAGCATCAGACCGTCAAGGACCCTGCTGTCCTCGATCTCACCGCCGGGCACCTTCTCCACTCTGGCGTATCGCTTGATGTCGACCTCAGTCTTGCCGTTGCCAGCCTCCCATGTCACGGTGCGGACCGCCTTGAGGGCAAGGTCGCACATCTGGTCCATCCATCGAGCAACAAACTTGGTACCGATTGAAGAAGAGATGAGCTGGTACATGGCCTTATCGTCGTTGACGTCGATCGGCGAAGAGATTTCCTCGATAATCTCAAGGGCGTCCTTGAGGGCTCGCTTGAAGGCGGAGATGATGACGACAGGGTGGATGTTACGGTCGAGCTGGGGAAGAGCCTGCGCGAGAATCTCACCAGCTAGGGAATATCAGTGAATGTTCTCGGCCAGACATTACAGTGTGGTCAGGTCCTCTTACCCAAGATGATGACAGTTGTAGTACCATCGCCAACTTCCTCGTCTTGCGTCCGGCTGAGCTCAATCATGCTCTTTGCGGCAGGGTGGGAGACCTCAATTTCTCGGAGAATAGCATGGCCATCGTTTGTAAGGACAATACCGCCCATGGGGTCGAGAAGCATCTTTAGCATGGCCTTGGGACCGAGGCATGATCGAATAATATCGGCAACACTGGCATCGGTGGTTAGGGTCGGGCACGCGACTCGAGGACAGGGACAATGGCATACGTTTTGGCAGCGGCAATATTTGACAGCTGAGCTTTCCGGCCGGTCTGCCTCTCACCGCTGTTGGTGTCTGCAACATCTCGGTCAGCCTCAAGAACCAGCTTGGAAACATACTGGAAGCTCCCCTCTCGAGGTCAAGGCCCAGGGGTTCGCCGCCTAGTGTGGGGTTTTTTTGTAATTCAGATAGGTAGAGACTTACTCATAACCACCACCGGAGCCTGCATATTGGGCGAATTTGGTTGCCGTTTATCGTCTTTTGAGTTCTGGTTATATTTCGGCAGCAACACAAGATCCTTGGGCGTCGTTTGGAAAGGTGAAGGTGCTAGGATGTCGGTGTCGGAGGGGCAGAAAGGCTAAAAGAACAGTTGTTGAGGGGCGCACACTCAGAAAAGTTCAGTAGCGGATGTGGATATGGGTGGTTTTTGGCGGGGAGGTTCCCATGCTTCCGCCTTCTCGGCCTTGATATTAACCCGCCCCGCCTCACTTTTGCCTGCCAACTTGACGTTGGGGTCGAGAAAGAATTGAGAAGGATCAGCTGCGTCTTACTTCCTTTTAGGATTTGGGGACTTGGTAACTTATGGCCTTATCCTGCCGTAAAGAATTACGTACTTTGACTTATTGACGTTCAGATAAATACAGCAAAAGCCAAGATCTATGTTATAATACTAATAAAAATTCCTGTTTTGTTTTGGACCCCTGATGCTTAGCTAGATGTGTAGCTATTTCTCCAACGGCACAACCTTCAACAGCTCATGATTTGTTAAAGAATCTACTGGAAAGTCAGCGTGGCCAATCACATTAAACTTCAACTCTTGGAGCTTCCCTGCTCCATCAAGCTTCTTGGGGAATTTATTAATTGTCCGGGGCAGAATTTCGGACACTATAATTGTGGCTGCGTCGAACTAGACATCGAATCAGGACATTGAAACACAATATTCCCTAGTCTTGTCGTGGTGACTACACAATGGCCGTAAAGAGGGCAGTCCAATCCATTGTGCCTAAGCCATTACAGCCGTCTTGGACACAATCGAAACGCATCACAGAGTTCATAGCGCACGTTACCCCTGTAACATCTCCCTCACAGGCCAATCTGTACGTCGAGTCTCTACTCGAATCGGACAAACGTATACGCAATGCAACGCACAATATTACGGCGTGGCGTATAAGAAGTGAAGGCGTCGAGCGTCAGCAGTTTAATGATGACGGTGAACCGGGGGCCGGCTCCCGACTGCTACAGCTGATGCAGTCAATGAACCTCTGGGATTCGATGGTGGTGGTCACCAGGTGGTACGGAGGTGTCCATCTGGGGCCCAAACGATTCAGGCTGATCACTTCCGTTGCTAGCGATGCCTTTGCAAGAGCTGGTATGGGCGGGAACACAAAGGAGGAAAAGTCTAAAGGGAAGGAAAAGAAGTAATACAGAACAGCAACTTGAATTGGTCCTTCTCCCAAGAAAGAAAAGCTATGCCACCAGTGTAGGCTATCTGGAGCCTCATCTCATCCATCTGTACACTGATATTTATATGATACAAAGCTGGAAACCACCAGCCTCCACGCTAAGAAATGATGAGAGTATTTCTCATGCCGCTGGTTTCCCAAAACACTCAATCACTGTCATGTTTGGCAGTCATTTCCATCTGCATCTTACATCAGCGCCCGGGACAGGCATTTGTGGATGATCTCTGGACACAGATAGATATTGAAAATCAAATCCGATCATCATGACTCCTTCTAGATCTCGTTTCGCAGTCCAGATACTCCCCGATCCGTCTTGGCTCGACGCCCCCCGGGACCCGACTAAGGTACCTGGCTTCGCTCGCTATTGCTTCTCTGTACTCCGGGGAGGACATGAACCCATGTGGTACCCTTCTTCGCACACATTTTAGCAATGCACACGTCGAGTGCCATCAGAGACTGAATGCGATCCCAATCGCCTCGGTTATCAACTGCTTGGCGGAGGACAGTATTCCACCATGTTTGGTCATTCGAATAACGAGGGGCAGACTCAACCCAAAGGAAATCCGGGGGGAATCCCCGCTCTCTCATGAACTTTGGTTGAGCTGTAATTGCAAAGGTCGGAACACCATTCTTGCTAAACCTCCACCGGAATTTGAATCGTCTAGGGGGGTAATTACGAGCATCAGCATGCAGTATTTCAAAGTCCCCGGACACTGAAGGCAGGCTCTGCTTGGCCGAATTCTGGCTTTTGGATTGATACTCAGTCAAGGGTGAGTCCTACTCTTCCTTGATTCTCTCAATACTGGCCGTTGGAGTGGCGAATAAAAGGATAGAGCTGGGTATCGTGTATAGTTCCGCTGGCAAAGGGCCCGAGACGTCAAATAGTGGCTTGACAATCTCGAACCAAGTCCAACTTTGGACTTGTGGAGGGTTTCCGTAGATTCTTTGCAGAAGCAGTCAGTTTCTTGATCTTTGGGCTCCCAAGACGAACTTACACGTTTGACTGATATACAGTGATACTACCTTTCGTAGCGTCAAGGTCGAGAACTTCGAATTTCTCATCATTATTAGACGATGTTGAATCCGGCGGTTCAGTTGTGACTATCTGTCTCATAGACTTTTCCTTCTCATTGTCACGTATAAAACGAAGTGACTCGAGCTCAAGTTTCTTGAAACCAAAGTGATAGCGTGCCCATCCAAGCCAGGACGATAAGCTTGGTGGATTCGGAGGATTATAGTTGCGAAACGAAGTAAAGTCATAGAAGCCCGTTTCAACAAGCATGCACGTATTTGGAGAATAGCTAGGTAGTGGGATAGGGCTGTAGGGGTTATTGTTGCCAGTTCCAGTAATCGCCCGGAGTCGTCCACTAGCTACGTGCCTAAACAAAGTATTAGTTAAACGGTCAGATCTACACTGCGCATGACCAAACTCACACTTGAGCTAGCCTGGAATCAATACGCTGCGTTCTTTTATGATGAAAGATAGCTCGCCCAAGGGGCCCAAAGCTCTCGTCTGTCTCTTCAACGTTCGTCGTCTCCGCTGGTCCAGGAACACCCTCGTATTGAAGGCGGAAGAGTTCGGAGGGCATATGATGTTCAACGTCCACTCGTCTCATCATCTCTTCGACTGCCATCGAGCTCATAAGTTGCCGGGGACCGCTGCTGGCTGTGTTTCTACTTGTCAAGTTATTGGCAAACCCCATGGCGACGCCTTTTCGAAGTTTGGCTCGGACGGAGAGGTTTTCGAGGTGTTCCAAAGTGATATCTTGGGTGATATTTCTGTGACGATCGCGCTGTTGAGTGCCCTCTTTCTCCGTGGCTCGTGGTACGAATTCACGGCTCCGGGGATTCAGGGGTAAAGAACGATTCGAACCTTCAGAAAAAGAAGGCCCAGGGATAGGGCTGGAAGGCCTGAGAACGGTCGGAAAGGGTTTTCTGGTATCGGTTTTGGTGGTTTGAATACGGGGAACAGCAGGCCTGGGCACTTTGGCCTCTGCCGGCTTAGAACCAGTGTCATCCATGGCGGATGAATTGGGTCTGAGGACTGTAGAAGGGTCTGTCTCTCTCATCGTTCCGCCGGGCGACTCGACAACATATACGGCCCGGCCTCTCTTGGAGTTCACTTGGTCCGACGATAGGCTTAGGCGATGCTTGCCCTTCTTATTTGGTAGCGACATATTGAGTACTAGAGAGGCGAATCAAGTTGATCAGTTTACAATGGAAATGCGGCGCTTGTCAGTATCCACAGGGACCGATGCAGAATAACAATGCAGGGATGAGTTTGTTCGAGGGGATGAATAGGAAGAGTAAAGGTTGTGAGAATGGAGGCAGAATTACAACACAGAGAAGGCGGGATCGAGGGGTGACGAATCACTTCCTGTCATTGCCACTGCCACTGCACATTTACTACCCGAGCAGGCACGTCACAAATAGAAGTAAGTGTGTTATTTCAGCGGACACAATCAGTAAGAGATGATTTCTATTGTGTTGTATTTTCCATCATTATGTTGTATTATTATTGTGTTCTTACTTCGCAGTTGGCTTGTGGGTGCTAAAGAGTGCGGTATGGCTTCCTCAACATTACCTATGTTATACAGGAAACAAGCAGCGCTTCCCACATTGCCATGTCTAAGAAGTAACTCTTCATACCTTGAGTCTTCATATTAAGACACAGAAGTATTGCGGGCTTGCGGTGACACATAAAGCTTTGAGTCTATTCAGTAGGGGGGCGAGAAGCTAGTTGCAACTATCAGTCAAGTAAGGTTGAACAAGTATTTATAGGACACTGAAGTTCACTCGAAAGAACCGGCTTTCTCTTGATCTACCTTCTTGGTACGACAACCTCCCTCTGCTTTTGCTTCTGCTTGATTGATCAATGCATGCCGATTGACCGATAAAATACCGGCTACACTCGAACGAGTACTCTTTTTTTTTTTTTATAAAGATAACTTGGCAGGGTGATAATCCACAGGGTTCTTCGAGTGGAACTCGCCGAACCGGCCATGATGGGTTCACGTCTTGGCAGAAGGTCGCCGTCATCGGAGGAAATCTCTGTCATCTCCTGTTGATAAAAGTGATCAGACGATTCCGCTCCTGGCAGCAGTCGTCCTTCCTAATTATACCTGGCATTGTTGCCATCTATACGTACAATTCATGAAGGATCATTCATCCAAGATCTTATCAGATGGCAACGTGTGAAGTATCCTGATCGGTGGTTCCGGAAGAAATAGACCAGCAAGCACTACCTCTGGAGGGGCCATGTTGAAGTAGCATTTTATGTAAAGATTATATCCAGGGGAGAACTCACAGACTTGGAAGTCGAATACAATATACTTGTTGTGCTTGACAGGGACCACGATATCGTGACTTAACACTGTAACGTCAATCTTTAAGCACCACATGACGAATTCAACACTTATGAGGCATTTAGAACTTCAACAGTCTCACCAAGTATTGCTAGGTCTAGCTTGGAACACCTGTCGATCATCATCTACTCACGTCTTCAGAACAAGCTTAAATGCCATTCATATCCACAAACTATCCACCCTGTCTCGGCAATTATGCTAGATCCAGTAACAATATGTGGGGAGTTTATCAATCGCATCTAATCTCTTACAAGAACCCTTCGCCTACCATAGGGATAAAAGAGCGTCGGTGAGCCTCCCAAAACTCACTCTCCAAGCCTCTTCACTGCTTCTTTGTTGGTTGTCATCATGAGGTTTATTACTATTGTCGGCTCGGCCTTGTTGGGTCTTGCTTCTGCTGCCGAGAACACTACTACTTGCAAGACCATTTACGATTACATCGTTGCTGGAGCTGGAGCTTCTGGTCTGGTCGTTGCGGAGAAACTCGCTGATACTGGCCACAAGGTTCTCCTCGTCGAAAGAGGTGGTCCTTCATACTATTCCACGGGCAATCGCGATGACTTGATAAAGTGGAACAAGAGTTTGACTGCGTATGACGTGCCTGGCATGGCATATTACACAGACATCTCGCCGACTATCCAGTGGTGCACAGATATTGCTGCCTCGGCCGGTTGTTTGCTTGGAGGCTCACCATGTTGAACGCCCTCATGTTTGTCAAGCCTCGTGCTGCTGACTTTGAGGGCTGGCCCAAGGGATGGCAATGGGAAGACGGCGTTTCAGATGCGGCCAAGAGTGTCTTTGAGCGTATGCCTGGAATTATTCTTCCCTCTGCAGATGGCAAGCGTTATGACGGCGGTGCCTTCGAGGTCATGTCCGAGTTCTTGGAGAGCAATGGCTGGGGTGAAGTCAATGCTCTTGAGAACGTTGAGGCAAAGGACAAAGTCTTTACACACCCTCCTTGGCTGGTAAGTTCAACCTGCAATTGTAGATGAAGCTCTCGACACATTCACACTTCAACTGCACGCCAAGGTCATCCGCGCCGTTCGAAATGGTCCTATCGTCACTGGTGTCGAAGTCGAGCATGAGGATGGCTCTCGCGAGATCATCAAGCTGAACAAAGGTGGTTCCGTGATCCTCTCTTCTGGCACTCACTCGACACCGCGTATCCTCTTCAACTCTGGCATCGGACCCAAAGATCAGATCCGCATCGTCCAGTCTGGCTCCACCAAAGTTCAGCTCCCTCCTCCTTCTCAATGGATTGATCTCCCTGTTGGCCAGCGCCTTAAGGATCATCCCGTTGTTGTCGTGGATTTCCAAACCAAGGACAAACTTCTAGCTCTACCTAGCACAGCCTTTACCGATCCCAACGACGAGACGGTTGAACTTTTTGCTGAAGGAAGCGGTCTTCTTTCTCAGTCGGCTCAGCGTCTTAACTTCTGGAAGAGTGTTCAAGGTGGTGATGGTGTGACTCGCTATGTGCAGGGCACAGTCAATGCCCCTGAGAACAACACCATCCCGGCTAAGGTCTATCTCACCCATGGCCTTACATCCCACGGTACACTCGAGATCACTCCAGATGGCAACACGAACATCACTAAGAAGTCCTTCCTCAACACCGAGGGTGATCACGCAGCTCTCAAGACCTTCATCGGCGAACTTCTCAGCTACGCACGCAAACCTGGCAGCGTTCTTACCGTTCCCAGCAATGTCACTGCAGACTCGATCCTCGAGGTTTCGTACAGTGGCAACCATCATCTCGGATCTGCTAATATGGGAGCCAAGAATGACGGCAAGTGTGTCGTTGGACCTGATACTCGAATCTGGGGAACTAAGAACCTGTTCGTTGTTGGTGGCAGCATGCATCCTGAGGTTCCTACTGGAAATACACAGGCTGCCATCATGGTTGCTGCTGCTCATGCTGCCACCAAGATCTTGGCTGCTTCTTCCAAGGGAAACTAGACACGTATTTTTCTGCCTCTCAAGAAAAGTGTGACTGTAGGTGAATACTATAGTTCTTCGGTAGTCGAAAAAGTCATTCCCAAAGTACTTCTGGCTCGCAATTCCAGCTTTGCATTACCGCTAACTCAGCGAACTGTTAATGGGGTGATGTGAACGAGTGTTCGATCTTGTGATGTCAAGAAGCAGACTTCAAAAAGCATTAAATCCGATGTATAACTCTAGGGAAATTGCGCCTTTCGCCTGTTGATCATGAATTCGTAAACGCCAGCTTAGAATGGTCTATTTCAAGGCCATTCCGCCAAAAACTCGGTCCAGCTCTGCGCCTTGATCATCTGCTGCATTCACCGCGCCCGGCCCACTCTGGGCATCCTGAGTTTCAGGCACACTTCCAACACCGTCCTGCTGAACTGACGTGTTCTTCTCAGGCTCCAAAATGTGCATCTCGCTGTCGAGCCAGCCTGGAGCCACTCTCCTCTTCTCAGCGAGCTCACGCGCCTTGATCCGCTCATCAAACTCCCTCAACTCACGCTCTGCGTCCTCCTGCATCTTGGTCACGTAAGCCTTCAGTGCGCGACACGAAGCCATGATGTCCTCGGGGTGCGCCGCGTGGCCGGAGCTGGACATCACGTATTTGGGCTTGGCCTGGCCTGCGGGGTTGTCTGATGCTGCCTCCACGCCTAGAGATGAGGGGGGGATGTTGGAGGGCATGGTCTTGTAGTTGTATGAGAGGGTCGTTGCTGTAGGAAGAGACACAAATGGCGAGACTGTAAGAGGGACTTGTTCCAAAAGGGGATGAGATCCTATAGTCAGATCAGCCAAATACGCTGCAGAACACCTTAGTGAGCGTACGTTTATTGTCATGCATGATTGTCGGTCTATACTGAGCCCTTGGGATGAGCAGTGGATTTCTCGGAAGCGACTAGGGATTTGTGTTCAAAGACCTAGTCTCTAATAAACACTTGAAATGTTGTATATGAATCTGAGAGAGAACTTCGATTTCATGGAGTAATCATTTATGAGTCGTTCAAATCAAGGTCGAAAGAAGACGCGCTCACGCTGTATCTATTGAGGTAGCGATAAGTGTCCTTATCGATAAGACGCAGTCCGATAAAGCTCTCCCGCCTTCATGACTGGACATTTTCTCCAGCTGCCTGGTGAACCCCTCCACTCCAAACAAATCCAAGCTCTTGTATTAGAAACATTCGATCAATCATGTTGCCTACAACAATCCGCACACCGCCCAAGGCTGATGACTTTACTCCCTTGGCCGAATATCAATCTACGACGCCTGAAAGCTTCGTCAGTGGAAAGCCTGTTCTTCATTACCACGTCGAGGGCGCAAAGGCATGGATTCCCAAGGCGCTATGCGGCACCCTAGCTCTATTTCCTGCCGATGCGAGTGAGAAGCCAAGTGCTCCTGAAGGCGACAGCATTAATGGGGATGCCGAGGAACTCGTGGAGCAGACGGTCGATGTTTTTGTAAACTCCGAGTAAGTGCCATCATAATATCCCATCATGGCTTTCACTAACATCGAGCAGTGTCTTGACCATCTTCAGCCACAAGGTCGAAGCCGGCGTCTCAATTCCTTACCCTTCGATATCCATTCACGCGATCAAGAAGATCGGGTCCGAATCAGACGCTCAGCGCACACAAGCGGTGTGGATGCAGCTTGAATTCTCCAATGGTGGCGCAGACGATGATGATTTCAATACTGTAGATCTCACCATCATCCCACCGAAACCAGACTCTGAAACCAACGTTGCCAAGCAATTGTACGACGCCATGGCCAATTGTTCCGACCTCCACGTGGATCCCAACGACGGTGAAGATAGCGAGGATGAGTACGATCGTATCGTCTTTGAGGGTAGTGAAGAGCATCAAGCTATTGAGGGGTTCACAGGTGTGTTGCACGGCGCTAGCAATGGCGGACTACCAGCTCCCATGCCTGGCAGTGGCGGCTGGATCACAGCTGATAACGTCCATGAATACTTCGATGAGGACGGCAATTGGATTGGACAGGGCGCTGAGGGTCAAGAGGAAGAATTGGGCGAGGGAGCCGGCAGAGTACGAGACCGCGAGGAGGCTGAGGGAGCTGGCTCAGCTGATAACCAAACGCCTGATGACCCCGACAACAAGCGGCCGCGCGTGGAGTAATAGAAAATATCTCTCGGGAGTATATAGCAGGGCGTTTCGGTATAAAAGGACAGTAAAGTCAATGCGTTATGAGTTTTAGAAGATAACCCAATCCATTCCAACCCAACAATCACATATATCAGTGGTAACATCATTGCTATGACTACGACATTTTTATTAATATTACGTCCGAAGGGTATATATCCGACGAGCTTCTAAGCTAAGCCACCTACAGACCATTCTAACATTTCCTATTCGACCCCTTAAAAACCCCTTGAAAAAATAAAGTCCACTTCCTTAAGAAGTACCTACATTAACTTGCTGATGATACGTGACAGGCTAAATCACCGACAAAGAAAAGAAAACCAAACAATGAAAATGCAAAGAGACTATCCTTTACATGCGTAGACTCCTTCCCTTTGTCTCCCTTGCTGACGCAATGGGCGAACTCTTAAGAAACCCATCCTTGTCGTATAAACCTGTCGATTCAGCACTCCTTCGCTTGCTCTCGCGTTTACTCTCAGCGACAAGCTCACTCACAGTTCCAAGCTTGGTCTTGCTCGATCCCCGGCTCAAGTCGCGAGTATCCCGTCCTAGATTCACGTTCCTGCGCGTCTCTCGCAGTCCACTTGACAGCGATAACGGCTCCTGGTTCTCTTTTCCTTCCTCTATATCATCTTCACGAATCTCTACACCTAGGTTTGAGCGACCGCTGCGGCTCTGCGGGAGCTGTCGAGTAGGCACAGGTGGCACGGCTGATCCCGGGGAGCTCTTATTGGGACTTCCGAGGTTGAGGTAGTTTTGACGGCCAGTGCTTGTTCTGGGAGTCGCAGGGTTTGTACCTCTTTGTGAAAAGCTGCTCGTCAAGTTCAACATGGGCAGCGTTGGCGAGTCGGGTTCGTTGACAGTCGACGCCAGCGAGGTGGTGCTGTAAGAGCTGACCATGCTGTTCATTCTCCTGAGCTCCATAATTGAGTTCCCGAGAGATCCTAGGCTTGCCATTGCTGGTGGCGGAGCATGGGGCATATCTTTCTTTGAGCGCGAAAGTGATCGTCGAAGCGGTGATCCTGTAGAAACTGCACTGGGGCCATCCATTGGTGGTTCGTCGCGGTATATGGTGTTGGCTGTCGATGACATCTGTCGCAGATGCTGTGAGAACTCCTGTCTTGGCATTGGCGATACTGGCTTTGGCATGGCGAGATGGTCGACTTGAGCGATATGCTTTGGTGGTTCGGGCAGTGCTCTTTTTGGTGCTGTACCCATCAGCAGCGAGAGCATATCCTGCTCGTCAAAAGGTGACGAGTTCATTGTCGATGGGCTCGGTACCGTCGCCACGCTGTGTCTGTTCTCCTGCAGCGTCGGCCTTATACGGTAAGGAACTTCAGGCTTAGGGCTCTCACTCATACGATTACCCAGAGACAAAGTGCTGTCTCCGTCTGTAGTCACAGAAGGTGTCAAAATGCTGGTATATGAATTGCTGACAGGGAAAGCCAGAGCGATGCCCTCTTTGTCACGAGCATGGAAGCTATCATTGCGCTGGAATCGTTCTGGTGGTGGCTGCAAATACGCAGAGATAGGAGGTCCCCCAACAGCCTGAGTACTCACAAATGAGGGTCTGAGTTGTCCTTGTGTGTTGAAGATGCTCTGTCCACCTGGGATAGATATGCTCAAATTTCTGCCACGTTTGTGCGACACCCGCGCTCCAAATAAAGAGCCTCTACTCTCTGAACCCAGAACTCCGGGGTTTCGTTTCTCGATAAATGGGTCAGGTTGGTCTTTTTCTTCAGGGTCGTTGGCGCTGTATAATGTCGAAAGTGAACTCGATGCTTCACTCTCTTGAGACGCTCGTCTATCAGGACTATCCTCCTTGGCGATCTTCTGAGGAGAATTCTGCTTCTGGGGGCTTGTGTTCTCCTGAGGCTCCCACTGCCGTCCTCTTAGACGACTCGGGCTCGATAATCCTCCTGGTAGTACGAGCTCTTGTGTTGCTTCTGCTATCAAACTGTTTGCGACACTTCCGATAGAACCAGTGGAAATCTGTCGGTTCTGAGCATTCATGGGTATCGCGTGGATGGTAGCTCTCTTTGTAGGACTTTGCTGCACTCGCGAGATGCGTACTGTCCCAGTTGTGTTGGTCGAGTCTTCTGAAGACATGGTCTTGTGGCTATGGGGCGTCCTTGTGAGCGAGTTCTTTCGTGGCGTGCTTCTCAGCGATGAGATCTTATGTGGTGAACGTTTTGTTGGAGAGCTTCGAGAGTTCTTGCTGGGCGATCGACTTGACCCTTCCCGAAGTCGCTGTTCTGTGCTTCGGAGGATATCTCGAAGATCTGTATCTGTCACAGAAGCTCTCACACGGGCTCGTGATGGGGCTCGCACAGGACTGCTCTGCATGTGTTCCTCCTGCAGAGGTAGATCAGGGGCGGTCTTGCTGCGCTCGACGCTCTGTCGCTTGAGTACATGGATATCCTGATCAAGCTCTTGACTCTCCTGAGCCTTTTCCAGATCATCATCCGTCATGAGAGTTGGGATAGTGGGTGCTCTTCCCAGCCATCCATCTCTACTGAAAAGACTATCGCGACGACTCCTACTAACCCTTGGCCCATGGAACTTATCCTCCTCGACCCAGCTATTCGATCGGCCTTTTTTCCCGCTTCCACCAAAGAAGGTGAAGCTGTTGTATGTTGGAAGTGGAGGTAGCACTGGCGGTAGTGAGAGTGACAGTCGACTAACAGATCTCGACATGGCGTGTTTGCGTTTGACGAGTCGCTTTGTAAAGATTGATCGTCTGTGGTCCTCGATATTCTCCGATACTTGATATACCGTCGTTAGGTCGTTCTTGGATCGAGACTTGACACACCAGATCAGAAGGAAACCGACTGCAGCGAAAAGGAGAATTGCACCGCCGATAGAAAAGGCGAGGATCCATCCCAGACCAAGTCCGTGAGTGGCTCTCGGTAAGAGAGAAGGAGATTCCATGATTGCTTACACTGCTGTAGTTGAATCTCAAAATTCATCAGCCTTCAGCAGTGCCTCTGTGAGTATCAAGAATAAAAGGATTCAGTTCAGTGTACGAGGCTTGAAGAGGACAGACAACATGGCATACGGCGAGCGCCAAATGAAGGAGAGACCCTTCAGTGGGAAACCGCCCGCTTTCATCTTAATTCTTTGGTTCAGTGCCGATAATTGTGCTGAGGTTATTTCAAGAGTCTCACTTCAATATAATGAGGAATGTGTTGCTCGGCGTAACCCATTCCAGCCACAGTAAACCACAAGATCAGCTGCGCGACACCACAGCATCAAGAGCAGTATCTTAGCTTCGCAAAATAAGAAACAGTCTTCGACAAATCGTCATCCCATCGTCGGATCCCTCGGGGCGTGTTTGAGAAATCACGTCGATTTTTTGCAACTCGATTCAAAACATGGAAATCAGGTGGACCACCACACATCTAAGGACTAGGACTCGGAAATACGTAATCACCAGGCCAATTTCTGTAAAACATGGGGCTGCACGGTTTATGATCATTCATCATTCCTGTATTTGTATCAAGTAGTTTCTCCTTAAGCCTACATGCTCCCAATGTCTTGGGAGATCACTGTCCTCCTATGAAGAAAAGAACCCTCACAACCAAATGCTCCTGCCAACCATGCAAATCATACGAACTCCTGGAACCAGCCAGACAATAGAAGCAGATATTTTTGTCTTTCTTTTTCTTTCCTTTTAGTCCTCTCCTTAAATGCTTAGATATGTCGACGCGCATGGCTGTGCAGATGAGCCCCACGACGTCTCCGTCTTGGTGGACCTGCTACTGGTGCTGCCGGTACGGCTGCCGCCGCTTGAGCCGCTGGTACTTCCGGAGCTGCTGGTGCTACTGAAGGTGCAACAACGGCAGTGGATGTAACAGTAACAACTACTGTCTCTTCTTGAAGGTCGGTCACATAAACCACCTCCTCTTCCCAGAGGATCTTGCTCACGAGGTTACCGTTGGTAATGTATTGCGTGCTGTAGAAGCTCTTGCTGCTCGTCACAGCCTGGAACTCGGGCTTCGGCGTGGTCGTAGGTTGGGGGGGAGTTTCAAGTTCACCAGCAGCCGTGGTCTCCTTGAGTGCAGCTGCACCCAAGCCGACATCGTGGACAGCCTCAATAGTCGGAATGAGGGCTGGAGCCGAGGGAACAGAGGGCTCGGATACGATTGATGATGGAACAGCTGCCTCGGTAGAGGTCTTCGAGGTGGGGGCAGGAGCTGGGGCCTCATAAGCCGACGACACCTTGAAGACTTGACCTGGAAGAGGCTCGGCGGAGTTCTCTGGCTTGTCGCCAGGGAGGTAAGTCAAGGTCGGTGCTGCCTTTCCACCAGTTGGATCGGGCTTCTCAACATCGGAGTCATCTCCATAAGAGTCTCCGGTGCTGCCAGGCAGCGCTTTCATGGGCCCCTTACAATCCTCATGAGCTAGAACCTTGGGCAATTCCATCTCGCAAGAAGTGGCCTTAGCTTCGCTGACAACATCGAATAGGGGGCAGTCCTCGATCCTTCCGGTTTCGCTGGTGCAGGTATTGATAGCATCCTGAAGGAACTCCTCCTCCCAGCCCATAATGAAGTCCGCATGGTAACCGTATCCTGCAGATTAGGTCAGTGAGGCGCTAGTTTAGGACATGGATATGTGCATACCGGTAGTGTCGCCGTTGGCAAATACAAAACGGCCGTTACGATCAGAGAAGGCAGCCGTGTTCCAGATCACCTCATACATGAGACTGGGTATGCGGACAGGATAGTCTTGGGGGCAGGTACCGGTCATGACGAGGTCGGGGAAAGCAACATGATCCTTATGATTGTCACTGTCCACAGCATCGCCACCCTTCCAGCAAGATGGGAACATAATCTCCAGACGGATACCATCCTTACAGTTTGCGTCAAGGTATTCCTTGTCAGGCATATAGTGGCGGTAGAGGGTGCCTTCAGGGGCCTTTTGGTAGTTCAGGCAGTTGAAACCGAGTGCACGTTGAGCCAGATCCTTCTGCGAAGTCTGGCCAAGGGCTTGCCACACAGATTTCTCGGGATCTGGCTTGCTGGGATCGCCCATACCATACGTTCTTCGTTCGTTTGAACCGGACAGCATTCTGAAATCTGGAGGGAAAGCGGTAACATTCTCTCCGTAGAGCAGGTAGTAACTGGGGAATATCAGCATCGGTTTTCGAAGAGTGAGGGCTACCGGAAGACCTCTAACAGGGTAGAACTTACGCTAGCATACCACCAACTTGAGGAACAAGCTCGAACTTCTTAGTGTCGGCATCTTCGAAATACAAGGCGGGGTGCCAGTAGGAAGACTTGTCCTGTGTTACTCGGCACGACGTACAGTCGGCGTCAAGAAGTTGCTCAGTCGTGACAGTCTCAGCGAAACCTGTATCTTGTTAGCCGAGCCCTTGCACCGTGATAGAACCATGTCAATAATTGTTACTTGCCTGAAGAACCGTGAATGGAGTGGGCATGCTTGGAAACCGTGCCAGGATCAACGATAGGATCGATACGTGCAAGTCCTACACGGCCAGGGCATTCCATGCGCCAGAAAGCATGGGCGCTACCGACGAAGCCCGCAGAAAGGGCGATGACTGATTTGAGCATCATGCTGGTGATAATTGCTAATCAGACTTTAAAGCTTTGCCTTTGAAGGCGACTGTTGAATGAGTGGACGATGCAAGGATGCAACTAAACCAGATGTCAGAATTGTGATGATGCAAGAGGATAGTTCTCATGTAGACGAGTAAATGCCATAGCAGGAAGGTGCGGGCAATAACGGAGTTCAAACAAAGGGGTAAGTGCACTCTGGTTGAAGCGTCAAACGGAAGGAGCCAAGATGCGGTCGACCATCGACGGATAGCTACTGCATAGAACGGATGCCAACACATGACCTTGAGAATAACAACTGAAGTGCTTTCTTTCAAATCCAATTGATCTTGGTTGAGCGTTTCAGAAATTCAAGCCTCAATCTCAAGTGGCGACAGTGGAGTTCCAGTCGAAGCGAAATGAGGCTTAAGTGTAAATGAAGATGTACTCACTGTCGTTGTTTTATGGAGTTTCGTAACGAAATGTCCGCAACCCTCGAAAATGATTCTTTCCGATCAATTGATGATCCAAAAAAGAAACGAAGGGATCAAAAGGGAAATATTGAAAACAAAGGCTGCAATGGCTGGGGATGCCTTTATTGCTCTTTGACAGGTTGCACACTCTTGTGAATAGTCTGGCCAGCCCCGCTAAGGATCTGAGACTCAGAATTCCAACGCGTGGTTTAGATCACAATGCCAGTGTCACTGCCACGCTTCCGGATTAAGCCACGGGGTCCTACGGGAGGACTTTTACTGTATTGAGCGGCGCGAGAAAGAATGTTCTGTCCAATGGTGCCGGTTCCGGTTTGCCGACGTCAACACCCGTACAATCGGTTGATGTCTCAGCGTAAAGTGGTTGACGGTTCGGGAAGCTTTTTGGCAGAAATCACTTTAACTGAACCAGATCAGTCTCGGTAGTGGCGAGTAATGAGGTCGTCAATTTAAAAGAAAAGCCGTTTTCGATATAAGCGGTTGGCAAGCCTCGTTGATAAACTTTGAACCCCGTTGGAGTCTATCTCAAACTACCGATTTCCTGGAACGGCTCGTCGATCAACGGTTTGCGCAAGGTTCAGTGGGGAAAGACTATTGTAGATTCGCGATTTGGACACGATTCTCTGAAGTATTGTGAGTGATGTTTTTGAGATATCGAGTTGTCGTAGTCACAATACGGGAACCAAGCGAGTGGGAGAGATGAAAATGAATGAAATCGAACTGGCAGAGACAAGGAATGTGGTTAGTGGCCGGAAGCCAGAAAGGAGTGAAGGGGTAGAACGTCGAAAGAGACGAAAAGAGAGTGTGATAGAATGAGTGAAGCAGAGCCAGCCCGAACTTCTAAAGAATGAATGGATATGAGAGAATAAAAGCAGATGGAATCAAAAAGGAATTGGAACAAAGAGGAGAAAGAATGGGGAAAGGAAATGGATGGAAAGGGTGATCAACGAAGCGAAAGCACACGCCGCTAGATCATCATGCCGCATTAACAGACAAAGGCTATTGCTAAGACCTGGGTCCTGGGTCTGTTCGTCTTGGCAATGAAGTCAGGACGGACCATTTACTCTGTGAGGGGGAGTCGTTTGGCAGTGTCGCAGCCAAAATTGCAACGGTTCCAAGGGTCAACCTTAACCCTCAGGGATATTAAAGCGGTCTTGTGCTGTGATACCGTGCCAGGGTATTCATGGTTCCTGGGAGCCATTGGACGATCTGCGAGGTTGCAAGCGCCGGCGGGGGCAAATAGCATGTCGCGAGTACCTAGACTACGGACGAGAGGCTGCAGATACACGCGATAAATGCAGGTACCAGGCACACGACGGAATGAATGGAGATCTCCAGTGCTGTCGTGGATACGGGGCGTCTCGGCAGGGCATTTACCGAATCAACGTCGTTACCAGGTCTGGGCTTCCATCACTTCTCCTGTCTATCACATTGGAAAGTCAGCTCTCCAGATTGGAATCTACAGATCTTCACTATTCATTATGAAATAGTTGGCACCAGTCACGCATTGATTGGATTCCTACGCTTCATAGCCGCACATGCTCCACCTCGTGCACAACTGCATAACATTACAAAGAATGGCCAAATCCCCTATGCACGCCTGACACGGTATGTTGTCACACTAAGCCAGACTGGGAGGTGTTGCTGTTGGGGAAAACTAGATTGAAGACTGAAATGCTCTTGTAGGAGCGATACTACTTGCACTGCCTCTGGTTAATTGTTTGTGATGGCCGGTCTGTTTTGCGTTGAGGGAAGCAAGGGTCTAAGCTTAGACAAAGGGAGAGATGTCACTGTTGTCACCTATAGAACCCCTCGTACACAAAAACCCTCTTGGATTTGCTTTTCTCTTGATAAACAGATTTTCAGGGCCCAGTTCCTTATCCCCATATTCTCTATGTGTTTCTGTAAGAGTTTCAGTGTTGGTCTTCCAAACATTTGATGGAGTGCATGAATGATATATTCAGGGGTTGGCATAATTGGCCAAGGCCAATATGCCTGAAACGGGTTTCACTTCCGACATTGACCAATCATGAACTGTCTGTTCGATAGCCCCCTATCATTATTGAGAGTGGCGTTTGTGATTTAGCGGCCATGACCTCAATCCGGGGTTAGACAGGAAAGATGACCCATGCCATTATAGTCAAATAAAGACCGACATAATTTATGTCTCTGGTACGAAGCTTGGCTTTCTTGACTCCTTGTAATCATTGCGATGGGTATCTGAGAGATTTCGATCTCTACGCTAGGATTCCCTAAGTGCTCATGTCAGAAAGTCAAGTCTCGGACTTCCCTAGCTCAAGTTTTTTGGCTTCTCCACGCTTCAGCGCAGATCTGTTACAGTATGGTTTACTTTTGAGCCTTGCTAGCCTTTTTAATCTCCCTTGCCGTGATTTAGCTGCCCGAAATGACGCAGCTATTGAATCGACATTGCAATTACGTAGACACGTACGTATTGGATTCTTGACGTTTGTTCTGCCGGGACTGTCATACGCAACATCTGTTTTCCAACTGCCAACTCGTGTGGCATGCATGATTTGGTTTTGATTACCACCGCCAGTCCAGAACTTTCTTGGAGTTTCTTATCTGTGTTTGTATTGGCCGGCACTATAGCTCTTGTAATATCAATCCTTCTAATTACAGAACTGAACCACCAATGACTGGCAAGCACAACGTTTGTGCGTTTGAAGAGCACGTACCTCGTTTCATCACGAAACACTATGGCTCGCAGCTAAGATCACAGTGTTGAATGGTAGAACTTCAGATAAATGACTTATCAGAGGATAAGTAAGTGCTCGAGCACATGCGCGAACCGGTCATTCTCTGTTTATCGGAAAACCAGTAATCGGGATGACACGAATGCTTTGACCTCGCGCCTTGTGGTATAGATCTGTGCTTTATTGTTGTTTTAGTCCACAATCATACCGGTATTTGTTGAGTGTTTGTTTGTCTAGACCAGGGAAAGTTTTATGTCGCTGGTTCATGCTGGTTAGGTGTAGGGTAGGCCAGGCAGTCATGAAGAACTGCTATCAACTGGGCGAGCAATCACAAGAGTTTGTACCACAGTTATCTTGTAGGACATAAGTTCAGATTGAAAGATGAACATGTATCACGCCAGATTGTGCCATGTAATTGGAGGGTACTAGTAAGTGAGAGTGCTGGTGTATCTGATTGTTGAACACGACTAATGTGGTTGAGGTGGCATATGGCTCATAATACTAAATCTGTCTCATTTGAGGTATTGCTTCCGAAACACCAATGCCATATCGAATAAGAAAACTGTCCAAGAAACTGAAGGATAACCAGAGAACAAAACACCTTCAACAGAATGCTCATACACAAAGTACAAAGCAACAACACCCTCCAATACTTATCAGCAGACAATCATGTGATAGGTGAGCCACAGCGATACACAGCCACATAACCCCACACCCGAATGCGGCCCCTGGCTGGGGTCGCATTTCACAGTTGCGACAACAGACAACTCACTAGTTACTATCTACACGTACTATGATTGACGATTTCCGATAACATACCAGCTCTTTTCTCACGATGGATGACCTCTCCGGCCTCGATTGGTCCTCCAAGCCAAATGGCGGACAGCCAAAGCTGCCAGTTATGAACTCGGCCTTTGCGTCAATGCGACCAACACCATCCCCGCTGGGCTCTGGACGCAACACGCCTCTATCCACTCAAGGCTCGGGTCCTTTGGCCCCTAAACCAACACCAGCGAAGCCCGCGCAGGATAGTTTCAGCAATTTGATGAACTTTGGACAGGCCAAGTCGAAGCAAAACCTAAGTTTGGCAGAACGACAGGCCCAACTTGAGGCCGAGAAGCGCCAAAAGGATGAGGAGAGGAGGAGACAACAAGAGGCACAATTTGGCAATGGACAGTTCTGGGATACACTTGGAAGTAGAGGTGCATCGGCAAGCCCTGCCTTTCAGCCACCTCCAACCTCGAACACGCCAAAGACCGACGACGATGACCTCTTTGCTGCCTTCAATAAAGACACCAAGGTCGATAACGCGAGCCACTACCCCCCTCCCGAGTCGCACCGATCGACTCCTGCGAATGTAGCTCCATCAGCGCCCCCAATCAACTTGAGCGATCCGAGCGCTTGGTCGTCTAGTGGAACTAGGACAAATGGAGGTGGATTTCAAGTTGAGGATGACGATCCATTTGGGTTGAGCGAGATGAAACCCGTCGCTGCTCCTGCGATGCCTATTCAACAACTTGACGATGACGACTTCTTGGGAGATCTCGCTCGTCCTGTGGATGAAGTACGACGTAGACAGGAAGCCTCGCAACCTCGCCCGGAACCTGGAAAGCCTATTGAAGAAGAGGACTCAAGCTCATCTGACGAGTCAATTCCTCCAGCACGTGAGCAGTTTACTGAACGACAGCCTCGAGTCAACAAGGATCCTTTCGATAGAGCTGTGGCGCAGCTTGTAGACTATGGGTTCTCTGCCGATGATGCTCGCCGTGCTCTAGTTGAGAGCGGTGAGGGGTATAATGCCCAAGCCGCAGTGAACTGGCTCCTCGACGAGGCGCACCGGAAATCCAAGGAGCAGGCACAAGGCAAGACTTCGTCTGCTAGCTCTAGTAGGCCTGGAAGTCGGCCTCCAAGAGCTGACAGCAGGTCACCGGCAGTGGGAGAGCAGGACTTGACAAAGACGGCTGCTGCTGTTGGCAATAGCTTGTTCAAGACGGCCAACTCGCTCTGGAAGACCGGCCAGAAAAAGGTGCAGCAGGCAGTTGCTGACTTCCAACAGGAAGGCGACCCCAGCCAGCCTAAGTGGATGCGGGAAGCACAGCAGCAATCCAGGGCACAAGTGACAGGAAAGGCTCGGGCAGATACTACAGATGAAGCCATGATGCTTGAGGGTGGTGGCCGCCCTCAACCTCGCCGTACTAACAGTCGGCCTGCTGAACAGAGGGCCACCTCACAACCATCAAGAGGACAGTCGCCTGCCAACTCTGCTGGAAGCCGTGCTAGTCCTGCTCCTCGATGGCAGCAGCAGGCACCACCACCAACATCAGCCTTTGATTCCAAATCACGGCTCAATCGATTGGCGGCAGATGACGACAGCTTTTCAACTTACAGAAGTCCTAACAGACGAAACAAAACTTCTTCGCAAGCCACTCCGCCGGCACCGACTCCTAAGCCAGCCGAACCGGAATCGGATCTGCTTTTCAATTCTCAGGAAATTAAGCCTTCTCAGTCTCTGCCTTCAAGATCGGCTCAGCCATCCCCAAGACCAACTCCACAGGCCAAGCGACCATCGGCCCCTGTTCCAAGGCCATCGCCACCAACCCGGGAGATTCCTTCGATCAGTCCTGTTGCCCTACAGACTTCAACACAGCACCGCCTGCAAGGCACAGCTCACTTTAAGCGGGGAGACTATGCCGCTGCTCACTCGTCATATTCGTCCTCGCTTTCAGCGGTTCCACAAACGCATCCTCTTGCTATTCTCCTCCTCTGTAACCGTGCTCTGACAGGTCTCAAAACTGGAGAGCCAAAACAGGCCGTTGATGATGCCGATGCTGCACTCAAACTTATTGGGCCGGGCAATGGACAAGGAGAAGTGGTGGCTGTGAAGAATGAGAGTGGAGTGGACGAGAACCGAGACCTGAAAGAACTTTATGGTAAGGCCTTGAGCAGGAAGGCCGAGGCTCTCGAACAGATGGAAAAATGGGCTGATGCCAGTGCAGTCTGGCAGCTGTGTGTTGAGAGTGGTGTTGGTGGATCGAACGCCATCAAAGGCCGACAGCGATGCCAAAACACACTGGCCCCTAAACCCAAGCCAGCACCCAAGCCAGCAGCTGCCCGTCCGAGACCTTCAGCTACGGCTAGTCTTGGTCCTCAGAAGAGCTCTGAGGCTGTCGCACGTCTGCGTGAAGCAAACGAAGCTGCAGCCAAAGAGGATGACGAGAAGTTTGTACTTTCCGAGAAGGTTGACGCCAGGGTATCTGCCTGGCGAGATGGAAAGCGAGACAATATTCGTGCCCTCATCGCCAGTCTCGATACCGTGTTGTGGGAGAACAGTGGATGGAAGAAGGTGGGCCTGCATGAGTTGGTTATGAACAACAAGGTCAAGATCTCTTATATGAAGGCGATTGCAAAGACCCATCCTGACAAGGCAAGCATCCGCACATCTCAGTTAAGATATATGCTAACACGGTACAGCTCCCTCAGGATGCAAGCACAGAAGTGAGGTTGATTGCGGGTTTGGTTTTTAGTACTCTCAACGAGAGCTGGGATAAGTTTAAGGCGGACAATGGGCTATGAGCGAGTTTATATGAGCATGAATGAACCATCGGAGTTTGTAGAGCGTTCACGATAGAAGCGAATCCGAGTTAAGAAGAACGAGTATATGAAAGTTTATTTAGGCGGCCATGCCGCTGCCGAACACCATGCTATGCCATGCCATGCCCCGCCGAAACGATGTGCGCCAATACTCCTTGCCACTTGTGTATTTCTCTATGTCGAATGATGTTATAGACCCAGCATCCTACGGACGCCCTCACGGACCTTATTCTCGTAATCGGTGCGACGCTCGCGCCACATCTTGGCTGCCTCGACATTGGCAGGGGATTCGTCATTGGGCTCGGCAAGCATGCTCATGACAGAGATGAGGATCTTTTCAACAGACTGGATGGGGGACCATCGCTCGGACGCATGCTCGTAGTGGTTGGGATCGTCGCCGGGAGGATGGAGGATAGAGATACAGACGAGACCGCTGGGGTACACTAAGAGAGTTCAGTAAAGGCTGACATTAACGGAGGGTGAAAACAACGGACCATTTGGGTGCCACACGTCAGCGAGGAACCTCATGGATGGCGGGGCAAGCGGATAGTCTTTGGGGAACTTGAGCTCGGCGGGAAAGACACCGCCCTCGAACGGAGTGCCCTCGGGGCCCTGGATGAGACATTCCCAGTGAAGAAGATCGTCTTCGGATACGGGGCCAGCAGTGATGCCCTCGGGCGGGTTGTTGGTGAGCGCGCGATACTCCTGGAGCAGACGGCGGTGGGCAGTAGATTGCGCCATGGTGCGAGCGTATGGTAAAGGTGAAGCAGTTCGAAAAACGAGAAGAGAGTATATATGTATGGCACGAAGTCAATATTGTCAAAGTTATGTAATGCTTATTTGTTCAAATGCACTCAAAGCTGCTTGCGTTTCGGTTTCGGAGGTGGGAGGGTGACGGAACGGCGGGTGGGGACCCCGGAATTCGGGCCGCCCCACATCTTCCTCGACGGGCTTGTCTCTTTGGGGGTGGTCAAGTAATCATGGATCTCATTGTTGGAGTGACAACATATTCAACTTTGGAGTTGGGATAATGCATACAGTGCGATGGATAGGAAATAGAAAGAAAGGGAATAGATTTACTGGCAATCAGATCTATATGCTTTTCGAGAACTACATTGAGACAAATATAGTCGGGATATGCAACACAATACGGACTTACAGCGAGCACAGCTACGTAAGTGGTTATTAAGACACTGGCCGTGCAGGCTAAGGAGTAAAGCAATATTAGGTTAGACGACCGTCATGTAGAATAAGATTGTTTGAGTGTTTAATAATATAGGTTAAATTGATTATTTCTCGTGGCAGCGACGCAGACCTCTTAAGACTCACGATAGGATGTTGGAAGGATAGGAGTGTGAAGGTATGTGGAGGACGAGGAAGGAATTTTGACTAAGTATATATATCAGGCTTCCATTATCCCTGTCAATAAGCAGCATCCGGTATGGTGTATCGGTCAACATTTCGCGTTTTCAATATAAGAATGTCGCGAAGCGCAGGGTTCGATTCCCTGTACCGGAGTTCTTTTTGTCCTCATAGACATATTTTGCGCATGTTCATGATCAAGACGGATTGGATCATCTCCCAACAACTGTCATCCGGTATGGTGTATCGGTCAACATTTCGCGTTTTCAACCTATGAACGTCGCGAAGCGCAGGGTTCGATTCCCTGTACCGGAGTTTCTTTTGGCGTATTGATCCTTTTGATGGTACCACATTGAAGCGAACGGATTTCGATTTCCTAGTCTCTTTTTTGGAATTTCATGACAAGTCTTGGGCGAGTAATAGAGGCAATAAGCTTCTACCATTTGGTGTTGAGTGGAACTGGAGCAGTGATGACGCCCCAAGTACCCCGAAGTCTTACCTTCCGCCCTGGAGACTGTAGACGATCACGACTTGAACATGAGATCTCACCTTTGTGTTTTGTTACCCCTACGCTGGTGCGGAGGAACTGTCATGGATTTGGGACATGCGACCATAAATAGTATAATTCTGTGAGGTAAGCCTGTTCCCAACATCCTTCGTCACTTGCTACTTGCCGTGCTGACTATGGTAGGAATTCCTAGTTCTCCCGTAAGGGCTTTTCATAATAACCAATCTGATTTTTGAAATTCTATGTAGTAGTTCCAGTCATGCTCTGAGCTGCAGACTACTGGATAATTTGTTAGACGGATACTGGGAGAACGTGTTTAACGTGCCTGATATACTGCTCGATGTTTTTCAGAAGGATTTCTGCCACAGTTGGATGATCTCATGATTCACGACAATCGTCTTTGTTTTTTCTTTCCATAAGCCACTGAGGGTTCTACCTGAATATTAACCAACTGATCGCATGATGTTGGAGGGGGAAAGGGCAGTTGCTGTAGTAGGGGGAAGGTGTGGAGGAAGAGAATGAATTCTTGAAAAGTGATGTCCCAGGTAACGGGAGCTTGTCCTGGGGTTTGGGCCGATTTTCTATAGATAGATTTGAGAGAGGTAATTATATTGCTACTCTATGGACCCTTGAAATAATGTTGGTACTCTGTTGTATCTGAAAGTTGCCAGGAGGATAACTTGTGCCTTCCTCGACGGGGTCGTATTACCTCGTTTGGAAGGATATATGCCTACAAACTTCCCCCACCCGGGTAGGTAGGTAGTGATGGGTCTTGATTTCCTCCTTTCCATTCCCATCCCCTCCTATATCTTTTCTTCCTTCTATCCGCCCTCCCTCACCTCTCCTTATCACTTCATCCTGACCTTTCTTCACCAAATACTCCCCGACAAGCCCTTCCTTGCAACTATGTTTGAAGACGAGCAGTCAAGCGTCAGTAGCGATGATCATGACACGGTGGAACGTGTGTATTCCCCAGACCCGGATCCGACTCTAACCAGGCCTTTGCTCAAAGTGAAGAATCCTAGCCTTCTTCCTGGGCCGACGATGGCTATCGTGAACAACTTGGAAGTCGTCAGTCTCTCCCCCTCATGCTTCATGAAATCTATTAACAGGTGTAAGATTTCTGACCAGCTTTCCAAACTGACCAAACTTGTCCTTGAACTGAAGCCCAAGCCTCTTCACCGATGTGCTTCAGATACGAGCGGCAATGAACCGTCGCAGAGTCACGCTGAAAGCCATGATGGCATCAACGCGGGAAGTTCCCTAGAGCTTGTAAAACATCGGGCAAAGACTGCACTTCGTAAGTTACTGCTTTCTCCCACGAGACGTCAGTATACTGAAGTTCTTCAAGATGAAATCGATACACTTCTTGATTCCCTCGTCGATGAACGGATTATTCAGATTTATGTTGCAGTCAACTCGATACTTGAGACTCAGAAAATCTGGGGCGGAAACAAGGTTGCTCACACTTGAACGGAGAGTTTCCGCATCGTGTTCAAGAGGAGCGCGATGGAAAATAACATTGTTTACCAGTACTGATCATTCATTTTTAATCGGCCGTCGGAACCGCTGTGCCAGGGGAGATGTTGGAATGGCTTGAGGTTTAACAATTTGCATAATGCAATGAGCATGGTCTCAATCAAACGAATGAACTTACGTGATTATCATCATCGCTCCTTTATTCTTCTGACTCTATCTGCCTGTTTCCAGGGCTTGAAATTGAATGGCTGCCATGGTATCGCTCTTCCAACACACTATCGACCACATCCTTTCACATCAAGATCGAACATGTGATCTTGTTCTATAGAATCGAGAGAGTAGGTCAATGACAAGAAGAACATGGCACAGTTGAGAGCTGGTAGAAAAGAACCAATCCCTTAATTTGCTATGATTTAATGGCCACAAGTTAAGTTATATACTACAGAACAATAGAAGTCAAGTTTAGGATAAACCAGAGATCCAATGAGCTGTTATTGCTGTGGACCAGAACTTCATTTGGCCTGTGGCTTGTTGAACCACGCAATAACTGAACAGCGAACAATTGGACATACATGTTGCCATCTATATAGCTCATCGATGTCATCCCTTCAACCAACTCCCGACTTTCTCAAGCTATTGGAATCGCAATACCACCCGTCAATAAATCCCAGCAATCATGGGTGCCTCAATGTCAACTCTGCAACCTCGTCGCCGAGGGGTCAACATGCCGCTTCCATTCGAAGATTGTGAACGACCAGCCAAGACGGTATGTTTCGGTGTTGGTCTTAGTGACCAGGAGCTCCAAGTCTCAAGTGCGGACCTCGGCGTGCTCCCAGATCAGAGCTCGGTAGAGGCCGAGGGTGAGCCAGAAATCGACACTGCAGCCGAAATCGAACTCGAACCTGAGCCAGAGTCTAAAGGTGAGCCTGCACGTGAGCAAAAAAAGTCCGAAATTGAACCTGAGCAAGAGTCTGAGCCCAAAGATGAAGGCAAGCCCGATACCAAGAGCGTTGATCAGATTGAGCAACACTCGGAGGACAACATTAAGCAGGACTTTCAGATCATGCATCAAACCCTGTACGAAGACATGTATGCAGCCATGCAAGAAGCGAGGAAGCAAGAGGTAGAGCTGGAGGCGGAGGTATAGGCACCACAAGGGTCTGAACCTCAACCCCAGTCCCATAACGCTGGCAACGCCCTCCTAACCATGATTGAAGGAATTCGCGTTCCTGCATACTATACTCTAACCCTTGCCGAGAAACTCATTACCTGCGTCGAAAGCACCCTGCTAGAAGAACCCGAGGAGCTTCAGCGGGAGGCTGTTCAGGAGGAGACTGTTTCCTGGACAGTCATCGATAGGGCTGTAGACGTGGCCCTGGATAAAGAACGAGAGGACATTCTTTGCCGTCATTTCGAGCGGGCCATGATCCTCCCCTTAACAGAAGAAGAGAAGCTGTGTCGGGACTTCAAGCGTGCCATTGTCATGCCATCCAATCCTACAATGAACCTAGATGATTTGAAGAACGTCTCTTTTGTTTCGACGATCTAAGGTTGAATCTTGTGCGCATCTCTTGAGTGACTCGGAAGGTCTCAGTGACATGGCTTTGGTCGTCAGGTGAGTGTAAAGGGTAAGCTTTCCTAATTAAAATCTCTTTCTTGTACAATTGCACCTTATGACATTATATGTGATAACTCCGATATATGATCGCTTCAATGAGTATAAGTCAGGTGGTATATACAATAAACCAGGCATCAGTAGCTCCAATCGTCATCACCTCCCCAATCTCCACCAGAATAGTCTACCGCCGTTGGCTTCTTTGCCCATTTGTCTTCAACAGGCACCGTTTGCTGTACATTCGTAACCTTGGTACCATTATCACTGTGCCGACTGAAAACTCCAGTAAGCGGTTCTTTGTTTTCGCTTTGGTCCCGAGTAGTAGTAGTTGGCTGAATAGATTTCGGCGCGGCATTGGAATTGGAGAACAAAGGCGCAGTAGCAGCCTTCTGGCCAGGAACACTGACTTGATGTACTTGTTCAGACTGCACAGGCTGATGCTGATATTGAAGGTTTGAGGCCGGTGCTGGTTCCATTCTCGTACGGGCAGTGTCGGCGGAGAGTCTTGAAGTAACGTCTGAGCTCGACTGCGAGCCATTGTGCGGCGGACCCCGAGACAAGCTCTGCAAATCTGTCGACCTCCTGTGCACTTGAACAATAGACGGCTTCAACACAGGCTGTGGCTGGGCCTGAGCCACCTCAATCGTTGTGATAGATCCCGCATCGGAGAGACTGTCTCGTCCGCGAGAAGACGCGCGACTTATTGAAGAGGCCGCAGCATCATCAGAAAGACCTGGGCTCAACGCAGGTTGCGATGGAGATGCACTTCTGTGTGTATTTAACGGAAGTGGTAAAGGGTCTGAAGTGAAGGTGTGAGGGGAAGGATTCCTCGACTGAGTCTTAGATGATTTTAGAGACTGTTCACGTACAGCAGGGGAGGGATGTCCGATATGTTCTTGGGGACGGACATCTCTAGGCTCTACTTTTATTGAAGGTGCCATAGGGGGGCTTGAAACATTAGAAGAAAAAGCCATAGGCTCTGTGGCCACAGAATCCACTATGGGGCGTGCACCAGCCGAATACGGCTGAGGTTCATGTTGTTGCGGTCGAGGTTGCTGTGGTTTGGACTGCTGAGGTGTCGGTGCCGGGCCAGACGGAGGAACTTGATCAGGTCTAGTAGCCGCGTGGCTGATATGTGGTGGCCTAGGCTCCTGTTGAGAAGGCTCTTGGTTCTGATCAGGAGGTGACTGTCTTCTCTGAGGAGGTAAAGATCCAGCTTGAGGGGGACTCTGCCTTTGCGGGGTGAATTGAGAAGTTTGAGGGGGCATTCGACCGGCTTGAGCAGGCATCTGGTTAACATGAAGTAACTGTCCTGTTTGTTGCCTCGACTGTAGAGACATTTGACTTGGTTGAGAGAGTGGTTGATTGGTCTGAAGAGGCTGTTGATTATGCTGTAATCCCATAGTGCCAAGTTGAGGAGGCCCCTGAACTGATGGAGAGAGCGCTTGACCAGGCTGAGGCATCTGCACCAGCTGAGGTGTATGTAAAGGCTGAGGAGGTGCCATATTTCCCTGGAAACCTGGTTGCATCGCAGTAGTGACAGGTTGCCCGGGTTGCCATACAGCTTGCTGAGAGTAGTCTCCACCACTCCAGCTCGGACGCCCAGCAGCTGGTGATATAGGTGCAGAAATGACTGGCGTAGTCGGACTGTGAGAAACAGACTTGGAGCCACCCTTTAACCACTTGAGCCACTTCTTTCCTTCTTTGCCCTCCTTGGCTCCGGCGCTTTGCGATTGAGGCTGCATAGAGACCGGCCGAGAACCAGGCATCATGGGTTGCGGAATAGGCTGCCAGCCTTGCTCGTTCTGAGGAATTTGGACATGCGGCTGTACTCTCCCGTTGGGTGCTTGGCCAGGATGAATTTGTAGAGGCTGCGGTTGCCCCGGTGGAGGCATTTGGCTAGGCATTGGACCTTGCGGTGGCATCTGCCCTTGGCGCATCTGTGGAGGCATGGGTCCCTTTGAAAATTGATTTTGAGGAGTTTGTCCTGCCAGAATAGCTGGGTTATAGGAATGACGCTTTTGTAACCTTGTTGGTACAGGCTTAGGGGCAACTCCGTGGGGTGCATGTCCATGAGGAACATTCTGGCTTTGGGTGGCCTGACTAGGAGGAGGTACTATACCTTGAGCCTGTGGCGGGGCTATCTGACTTTGAGAATATTGTCCTTGTGGCCCGGAACCTTGCTGTATAGGTATGCCTTGAGGCAATCTTGAGTCCCGAGTATGAATTTGCTGGCTCTGGGGTTGAGGTAGAGGCGGTTGTCCTTGAGAGGGTTTTCTCTGCAGCTGTTTTACGTTTTGAGCTGGCAAGGGAACGCCAGGAGCCTGCCCATGAGGTATAGACTGTCCCGTACAGCCCTGAGGGACCTGGCTTTGATGTCCTTGGAATTGACCAGGCGAAGAATTGCTCGGACTTTCAGTTTGCCAACTTGCTCTTCGACTTCCTGCTGGACTAGATCGCGCGGAAGAGACCATTGACCCTCGCCTTACTCCTTCTGTCATACTAACAGTCGAAGACCGACTTACGGCTGCGCTTGTGGCTTCTTCGTGCTCTTCAATCCGTCCTAGACCCTGCTGTCCCTGTTGTGGTGGTCCAGGCACAGGAGACTGATTTTGCGGCAAGGTGCTTCCTTGAGATACTTGTCCTGATGGATGCGAAAGCGGCGACCCTTGTCCTGCGTTATGTCCTTGCGGACTCTGCTGAGTGAGGGGAAGCCCACGAGCAGGAGTAGGATCTGACCCAACCGAGCTACGTCTTGGATCTCCGCCCCGACCTAAAGACTTTTTGCGCAGCATATCTCGAACAGCGCCATTATGCCCTTGAGCCTCCATATCTTGCATAGTGAAGTATGATCCCTGCTGATTCTGACTGCCTGGAGCAGAGGGAGGTGTTGGCGAGAAACTTGGGATGGATGGGGAATTATGCGAGACAGGGGAGGGTGTGTAATTAGGAATTGCAGGTGAAGTGTAAGATGCGCGGCGATTTTGCTCTATCGGCGAAGGGGCTTCCATAGGGAACGATATGCTCCCGTTCCGCGAATCTGGCGACACAAGTGCAGAGCTAAACGATGAGTGTCGTCGATTGTTGGCACCTTGAAAAGAAGAGTCCATAGAACCTTGACGAGGTGGCATCGGCCTTGATACGAAAGGCTCTTCTGGGTATGGAGGACTCTCTTTACGGTAGACTGGCTCATCGTCAGGGTAAGGAAGATTGCCCACAGGATATGGCGGGAATGGAGTCGTAGGTCCTGCTGTTGCTGAGCGAGGAAGGCCCTTTTGTGGCATGTTCTCAACCGGGTTTCGATAGGGCATGTTCACTGCAGAGTTGTAACCACCTTGTATTTGTTCTCGGGGTTGTCCCCCCATCATATCAGGCATTACACTGGCTGGTCGTTTTAGCAGATGCTGCTGTGTAGTTGTACTCAGCGGTAACCCTTGGTGTCCAGTTTGGATCGTGGACTGCGGTCTATGAGAGGGTAGTAAGTCTGGTACAGTGTTGACTCTTTGAACAACCATCCGTGGCTCTTCAAACCGTTGTTTTTGTTGAACCTGCGGCGCTGGAGTCATAGACGGAGGGTGTTTTCCATGTGCGGGCGGTACGTAGCTATGACCCTGCGGTGCTCTCCCAGGCCCAGGCGCGGGTTGCTGCCCAAGCTGCCCAGGGGCTTTTCCACGCGCTGGTTTCAGCACTGAAGGCATGTAGCCCAATTCGGGTTGTTGGCCTGATTTTGAAGATCCATTGCCAGCAATACCCGGCGAATTGGATTGCGGAGGCTGTGCAAAATGATGTTTAGGAGGTATTTGAGGCCGAGAAGGCTCAGGTTCATCCAGTGGACGCTTGGGCGGCACTTGAGGTGGCGAAAGCACATTCGGCGTACCGACATGACCTCTATCAGGAGGTCGAATTGGACTTGAATTTTCCAACGGTTCACCAGACTGAAAAGTCGCGCGTCGTAGAGATGCTGGGTTGGAAGGTATATCCGCCGCGGGCCTGTATGACTGAATCCTAGGAGGCTCTCCCGCAGGCTTAGTAATTCGCAATGGCCGCATTTGTGCACCATAGTCCCTCAACGATCCAGGCGCAAGCTGCGGTTCGTTTTTCTTCGGGTCTGTAGGACTTGTTCGCCCCGGTAACTCGGCCATCATTGGAACCGCTGTCTCGATAGGTGCCAGAACCATGTTATCCGCCATCTCGACCGGTGGAGGGTGTGTTTCGATATGTGCTTGAGCTGTGTCGTATGTCGGCATTTCAGGAATGATACCCACCGGGTCGTGTAAAGTAGGAGACTCGACAGCAGGCATTTCGTGAATCTCTTCGACGACTGTAGGCGGCACCAAAACTGGCTCTCCTGTAATCGGACCCGCGTGTGTCGTCCCCTGAGCAGGCGTTGTCTTTTCGCTGTTGAGAGGACTCACGCCTTTTGAAGAGCTTGCATCGAATCTGGTCCCAATACCGCCCGTAACGACTCTCCTCGCTGCTTCATCTTCCTCATCCATCAAGGGACTCACATCGGTATATGCGCCGGGCCCAAGATACATAAAGTTCTCTGGCTGGAACACTGCTGGCTCCTCTTCTTCAAAACCGCCATCCCAGGTCGTACTCACCGGTCGTGCCGTGGCAGACATACCGTAGCCTCCATCGTCCTTTTTTGGGTTCAGCTGTGGAGGTTTGGTCGTGGTCGTCTGTCGCTGCGACGCAAGACGCTCTTCTGGAGCAAGATCGGGCGCGGGCGAAAAGGAATCGATAAAGTCGGGAAACTCGTCGCCTTCCCTGGGGAAATGGTACTGGACGTGCCCCGTGGATTTGTACTTGTAGAACCAGCGGCGGCCGTCGTAGTCGGCGTCCCAGCCTTCTGGAAGTCCCGACATAGTTCTGTCGCTTCGATTGCGGACGCTATAACCTTAGGGAGAGGTCGTTATTATTGTGCCGGGACGATAGGCATCATTGTTTGGACGTAACTCCGCCTTCGGCTTTGTGAAGGAACGAGGCTTTGGCGATGTGACAAGGGCGAGCTTCAGCTGAACAACGCAACGGCCACCCATTGGATGCAGAGGATCTAAGGCAGCGACGGCTTCGGAAGCACAAAGGAGGCACAACAGGGCGTCAATGGTATGAGAAGTGATGTGTCGTTATGAATTTCATTGGGAGGGAAGAGAATTGATGTTAGTACTATATAAACGCGCAGGAACACATCCCTTGTATCGCCAAACAAGGCCCAAGGTTTCAACTCTCAAGCTTCAAATGTCCAGCTTAAGCCTGCACTGCACTTGCGCGGGAGCTGAACATTGCTCCCCACTTTACCCGCTCGGCCCTGTGCTATTGGATATAGATGAAGGCGGGACCCTTTAATAACGTTAACGGTTTTGACAACCGCCATCGTTCTGGGTCATGGGATCAGCCTAAGCTACCACGTAGTAGCTTTGATTGAGGGGTTACTGTGTTTGCAGAATTGGTGACTCAGGGTCAAGGGACTCATCGAATGATAATATGGATTTTAGGTTTCAATCGATAGATATTTCGAGCCATTTCTCACTATCGCGAGGTTTTGGGATCTCATCTTTCAAGTCTAGGGTTCACATCACCGCGATGCCAGGATTATCCCTGCAATCACCTTGACCAACTCATCATGACCTGTTCTTCCGATGTTATACTTGCTTTCATAATGTGATGAGCTAAACAGTCACGGTCTGCTATGAATACAAGCCATGAAATAGTTTTAACTGGATATCTTGGTTGTCCATATTATATACTGTAACCTATCCGATGGGTTTGACAAACCAGCATTCTATATGCATCTAGAAAAAAACAATAAAGAAAATTATGCACCTCCCTAGATATGCCAATCTGGGTCTCTATCATGCTAGTTTGTTTTTTTCATAATCATAACAAGTATCTCTTCAGACCATGTTGCTAGGACGTCGGCGCAAAGAACCTGTCCTGACTCGGTTGAAAACACGGGGTCGACTCTCTGTCGAAGTAACGCGATCCATGCCTGTAGCTGTAGAGCTGGACATTGATCGACGTACATGCTCTTCTTCGCTTCGTGCGCCACGCTCCTTTTCTCGGATGGATGCGAGACGATGCGCCTGCATGTTCTCCCTTCTATTGTCAAACACATCCTGGAAGTCGGAGATGTTGTTGTCGATGGAAGCCATTCTGTCCACACCTCGGCGGCTGTATGTTGACGAAGCGTGGCTGAGAGGAGGGCCCTCAGAGTGTAGTGGTCTATCGTGGGGGGCCGGCTTATCGTGGAGCTCAACACCACCGTTGTCAGATCCCTTGCTGTAACCAGGAGGAGGCTGGAGACCAGACCAGTACATGGGGTGCTCGCGGCTGCCACCAGGCTCGATACGGAACGGTGACTGGATACCAACGTTGACCATCTGTGTCATGAGCTCAGTCACAAACCTGTTGTGGCGGTTAAGACGCAGCAATTCGTTCTGGAAGTTGGTCTTGTGGAAGAAAATCATGTTCATGCTGCATGATCGAACCTCGTCAATCTTGGTCATCTCGGTGATGATGCGAGGTGCATAGTCACGCTTGTTGGCCAAACAAAACTCAGTCATTCGGGCCTTGAGCTCGTCAATCTGGGCTTGAGGAGTACCGAAGCGCATCACCAAGGGAAGAACATCTGCCAAACCGTTTGATCGTCGCTGGTTGAGAATGAACACGTTGTTGAGCAGTGAGTTGGGGGCCTGTACAATGTGGCCCTGCATCTTCTTGAATTCGGTGTAGAGAAGAGAAATTTCGGTCACGTAGTAGTCATCACCCATCATGGCGTCACCGGTAGATCCGTAAACAGTCACACGGTCGCCGACATCAAACGGATGCTTGACAAAGACAAAAATGATGGACTGAAGGAACTCCTGAGCTGTGGCTTGGAGAACCCAGGCGAGACCCAAAACAACAGTGCCTGCGGAGCCGAGAGCGGCAGCAGCCGAGCCAGAGAGGATTGAGATGAAGACAATGATGGTGATGATGATGATGATGAACACAAAGACCTTGTCGAGTTTCTTAATCACCGAATCAAGGTCCTTGAGCGAAGCAGCAATGGCTTTCTTTTCGAGGTGGATTTCGTTGCACACAGCTTCAAATTCGTCGAGGGAAATGTCACCGTTCATGTCTTTGTCGAACATCATGAAGGCAGCCTCAGCCTCCTCTTCACTGCCAAAGATGTTCTCTAGATCCTCGAGGTAGACCAAATCCTGGCCCTCCTTGACAGCACAGCGGTAGATAAGACGAGCCAGGGTGTGAGCCGTAGCCATCGTCTTGAGAAGCTCGTTGACGACCCTGCGAGGATGGTTGCTATCAACCTTGCGACCGATCAAATCGTTTCCAACTCGACCAGCAACATAGCCGACCTTGTTCCAAGCCTGGCGTGCATTGTCCTGGAGCGTCTGCATCGGGGTTTGCGCACCGCTGGCAGAGTTGCTGCCACCCTGGAAGAAGTAGTCGGTCTTTTCGTTGTGAGCTTTGGCATGTTCGTAAAGGTGAACGAGCTGGCCGATGTCGGTCTTGTTGTTGTCGATTCGAGTTGCGTAGGTTCGCGTGTGAAAGGTAAAGGCGATCCATTGAATAAGAATCTTCTCAACAAAGTTGAGAGCAGCCAGAGTGAACAGGGCAATGATGACCTTGTTCATGACACTGACCCAGTGTGGTTTGCGGTCGCGGAAGTTGTGGTTTTGCATAGTCGGTTCAAAAGAGATAAGGATGGCCAGGAACCAGAGGAAGACAGCCGTATGAAGATCAAGCTGATATCCAATATCCTTCCACTTCTTGGCATTGGTAGATCCAAGTAGCTTTGCAATGAGCTTGAAAGTTGGGGGCAACAGACTTGTAATCATGCGAGAAACCCAGAGGACGCCCCAGACAATTTCAAGCCAGATACCAAACCACATGAGGTCGACACCGTTTACATCCCGTCGCTTGCCATCGGGCTTGAGTACGAACTTACCGAGCAAGACTGGGATGAGAAGGAGGGCAGCGCCAGGAATCACATAGAGGATATACCGGACGAACCGAGGGAATTTGGAGAGAAAAAGCCAAAGTTTCAGCAAAGAAGCATCGGGGTCTACCTTCCTTTCGTGTTGAAAAGACTCAGTTGGGATTGGCGCGTTGAAGGCATCCTCGGGTTCCAGGTTATGAGCACGGTTTCTCATATGGCTGGCATCATCACGAGCGTCCGCAGAGACAGCACGCTCAATACGCAGAAGCTCGATATTATCGTCAAGCCGACTGGCATCCGCGCGCTGGTTGATAGGTGATCGGATTGACGTAGAGTCATTTGTAACGGGAGCTTGGAGTGATGGAAATGTGTCGAGTGGCGGCGCTGGGTTCTTCTCATGAGGAGCCGGCTTTGGTGAGTCTACTGCTCGTAAAGATGGAGACTTCTGAACTGAGCTGAGATGCGAGGGATTTCTCGATGGAGGCGGTTGTCGGAGGTTGAAGTCTGTCAACTCCTTTTCCTCGAAGCCCTGAGGCTGATCGGGAGTCATGATGGCTGGTATTGGAGTTTGCCAGAGCACGAGGGTGCGTGGAGAGTATCAGACAATAGAGACCAGCAGAAGAAGATGAATGTCTGCAAAGATTGAGGTGGGAGCTCGGTTCAGTAGTGATCCAGAGCGAGTAACAAGATACCGATGAAGTCGGGTATGCCAAGTAAGATAAAACGACAGACAGACAAATATGTTAGAAAAACAAGAGTAAGGAAGTGGATCGATCAGCCGATGATCTTCGGTGACATCGATCAAACAAATGGATTCTCGCTTGGTGAGGCGACGAGTAGGCGCATGTATACGCGTGGAGTGATATTTCTTTGGTGTTTAGTTGTTGATGTCGTCACCCAGAACCACTTAGTCGGCCTTTTGTATCCCACTCGATAGGATGAGAGAGATGATTTTGACAAAAGGAAAGGGAACAGGAAAAGGAAAAAGATAAAGCACCAGAGAATCTGGGGACTTGGGAAACCCTGCGGGCAACGGGGATACTGTAGAGCTTTAAGAGATCGACCAGCAGAGGAAGAATGGGTCGGTTCAGATAAACTTGCTTGGCTGGACCCAGTACAGGGAGTCAAGAATTGGGGATCAAATCGAGGTGGAATTCACTATCCACAGTTCAAGTTCTGGGTATTTTTATTCGTCTGTGACACTGTACAGTGACCGTCCTGTCGAGGATTATCCTCGACATTCCATCATACTACGTAAATAGTGTTTTTTTTTTTACTTTATTCTAATTTTTCCTCACCAAGACAAGACAAGACAAGACAAGACAGGCACCAACATTTCCACACCACCATCAACTAAAGCCGGGCCAGCAATAGGTAAAGGTAAGCCTGTTGTGTCCTAGGGAGCGATAAGGCCGGTGAAACCTCCGTCAAGCCACCCGAGTAATGCGCGTGCCTACGCCCGTCGCGCCGGGAGTCAAGCATGAAGCGCCAAAAGCACAGATGATGGTGTCACCCGTGGAACCGCTGGAACGTCCCAACGAGGAAAGCCCGAGGATGCCGCCGGGACCATTACTGTACAGATAGAGACAGTGACATGAGGCACCCTCGCCCTGCACGCCCCCTAGGCCTAGAAGAAACATCCAGCTCCAGCGTGTAGCCCTTCCGTATTAGGCTTGGGGATATAGCCTATTTCTTGTTTGGAATAGGTCCGTGTCGATCATGACTGCGTTGTCAGGTTGGAAAATCAGGGACAAATATCTTGTTCTTACATGTGCATCTGCAGCAAGAAAGAAAAGAAGAAGCAGAAAGAAGAAGAAAAAAGGGTCGATTCAAGTCTGACGCACTCTCGCTAACCCGAGACAAACACGCAAGCTAAAGGGAAACTACTAACACTACCTAGGTACGGATACCTCTACACATTACAGACGGATACATGGCAGGGTTTACAAGAGAACTGACGTCACAGCCAAGAAAATGACCGAGATGCGATGATACCCTTGTTGAGATGGGGATGCAAATGCAAATGAGGCAATCTAGTGTCAGCACTCTCTTTTCCTCGATCGATAAATATTTTAACGCATTTCGCCATCTCGTATTGTTCATGCAGTATCCGCGCCATGATGGTCTGATGAAACCTATTAGATAGTGGATGGATGGTGGTGGCGGACAATTAAAATATTTTCTTCCAACCCTTCCCGTTTCTGTCGAGAAATCTTCTCGAGCTTGCATTGGAAGCTTTTGAGTCCGTATATCCCCTGCATTCCTCCCACACTCACTCACACTCTCGATGCCAGGCACCACGTCAGCGTGGGGGGAACCACTGTAGCACAAGAGCGGACACCACCAAGAGAAAGAGCCTCAGATGATGAAACCGCGCAACGCAGGACCCTTAGACTACCACTCAAAAAGCCCAGCCTCTCGATGATTCATGCCTGCTTCCGCGTTGCCGAAGAGAACCCATTTTCCACATATCTTGCCAAGTTGGCCAAGACTTATTAGAAACCCTTCCAATGTCTACCTATCCGCGTATTTAATCAGCCTCAGGATAGAGTTCCAATTGTTGATCAAAGCTCAAGCTCAGGGGGTTCCGGCTGCTGGCACCAATCCTGGTTCGCTGATTAACGCTTTACAAACGCCCGCAGATATCATGGATGAACACCCCTTGTCCAACCACATATTGATAGCAGCGACGCTGTGAGGCTCTTCAGGGCATGCTATAACAGTCCATCTGAAACAGTCAAATTTACTCTTATCAGTCTCTCGAAAGTAGCTTCCCCTATTTCTCAACATCACCAGCTTGGCATGCCCTAAGACTCTATTCGCAAGATCCTATGCCAGTGGCAATTCTGCTCCACCAGTTCAATCATCAATATGGATCCTATTGGGGCATGTACTGTATGTGATCAAGCATCTCAGATTGAGGTGGGGCTGTACGGAGTATGATGAATGAGAATCCATACACCGTCTATTTTAAGGTGAAGTTGACGATGACTGCTGGTATATCAGGCCAGCTAGGAATAATTTGGGATAGTCTGTTGCAGTTCAAACTCTATCACGAACTCTCCTTGTTCCCAGTACTACCGGTATGTAGATATTTATGTTGTGGCATCAAATCTTCTATAATGTGTGGACTCCATCGCGACCCATTCATCTCATCTGATCTGATCATGGCCAAGACGAGCTGAACATGCATGTGAAGAGTACGTGCGCAAATCGACAACTGTCACAGCCGATCATTACTATATTTCACTTGTCTACATCCGAGCATTCCGTCTTACAGCCAGGGAGTGTTCCTTGATAATTATTCACAGTCCTTAGATTGAATTACCAAAACTCCAAGCTTACTGTAGGCTAATTCCTCCAAGGAGTTCCTCCAAGGAGGTTACATTGATCCAGTCCGTGGATACATGTAATGTCACAACTCATTTCGAGTATCTCCAAGCGAACATATCCCCCGTTCATCTGAATCAGCTTGTGGGTTTTAGTGCACGTCCTCAGCTTGCGTGCATTCGCATATCTATCATGCTGTCTCGTGCATATCCGATCAACACCAATGCTCATGCTATCTTGTCATGATATGAAAGCCTTCATGATCTCCCCAAATACCCAAACTGAACCAAAGTCACTGGTGATGCTCCCAAATCGTTGTGACATTCCAGTTCGTAAACTCCTTAATCATGCTTATTTTTTAACCCTGGCCTATTATTGATTAACATCTCCACTTATCTTTGCTGGATCGAAGTTGCTATCTCCGCGACGCGCCATCACTGTCGATACTTGCCTATTTGCGGTTTGTTCATATCAAACTCACTAGACGGTTGCAGCACAGTCGCACCTTTGGCGGATGCTGCCGCGCACCGTTAGTTTACGGATTCAACTTTGTGTGTCCAAACCCTGTATCTATTCTTAGCTTCTATCCACCTCTAATCAAACTAAATGTCTACATTTCAAGCAAGCTTAATGCTCCAATCCTCACCAATCTTAGCTCCAACCCGGCCTACAACCGCATACGCGGCACGGGTGCCCTGAGCGGCATGATACTGGACCTTGGCCGTCCATGTACGTCCTTCAGATTCAACCTGCACCTCCTTCTGGTCCCAGACCTTGGGTGCACCGACGATGATGATCTTGTCAACGTGCACACTCTCCATGGCCTTGAGCCACTCGCCAGGCTTAATCGACTTGGTATCCCGACCCTCGGCTTCAAGAGAAGTCAACGTGTTTCCGCTGAGTGTGAACTTGCGACGAATGTACTGGCCCTTCTCGTGGTCAAACGAGTCACCGTCATCCACATACAATTCGCCCTCGGCAGCGCCCGTTTTGGAAGCAGAGACAACAAGGGTGTAGTCATCAAATCGCATGAGAGCGCTTGATCGTCGAGGAATATCTCGTCGTGGGATGATATGTCCTCCTCGCATCAAGACAGGGATTTTCTCCAGCGGTGCGCTCACTGTGAGATACTTGCCCTTGTTTGTCTTTTGAATATCATACGTAAAGTAATCGTAGTAAACCTCATCATCGGGAATCCAGATATCAACTGACTCCTTGCCCTGCTCGGTAACAGGCTTTACCAAAAGACCGGTTGAACCAACAAAGAACTGGTCCTCAAGAGCGAAACCAACCTCTTCAGATGGATGAGTCCAGAACATGGGTCGAATAATGGGGCTTCCATCTTGTGCTGCGTTGTAGAATGCAGTGTACCAAGCAGGCAACAGGGAGTATCGGAGTCGAATGGCTGCAGTCGAGATCTGCGTGTAGGGCTCTCCCAAGAGATAAGGCTCACGTCGTCGAGCATCGATGTGGGCGTGGGCTCGGAAAAAGGGATACCACACACCAGTCTGGTACCAGCGGACAAGCAAGTCTTTCTCAGGGTTGCCAAAAAAGCCTCCAACATCAGCACCGGCAAAGGGAAAGCCAGAAATCCCCTGGTTCAGCGTCATTGGGATGGAAGCCGCCAGGTGTCCCCAATCAGCTTGGTTATCTCCTGTCCACATAGCACCGAGCTTTTGTGATCCAGCATAAAAGGCTCGTGTGAGAATAAAGGGGCGTCGGAGCTCGCCCTTTTCGCGGTGGAGGAGTGCCTGGAAGGTCGCATTCTGGAAGGTGAGGCCAACCAAGTTGTGGACATCACGATGCTCCCAATCTCTGTAGTGAATGTTATCTTTGGGCATTGTCACCTCAGGTCCGTTGAAAACCGAAGGCTCGCTCATATCGTTCCACATCCAGGTGTTGGACATAGTCCCCTTGAATCTATCAAACTTGAGCATCTTCTTCCACCATTCAATCGCCTTGGGATTAAAGCAATCAATCCAGTTAGAAGCTCCAGGCCAGCACCATCCTTCGTAGAGTTTCTGTTCTTTGTCATGGACAGCAAGATCTTGAGCGACCAGCTCGTCAGATGCTTGATAACCCTCAGATTTCTTGATGTGAGGATCCAGAAGAACAACTAACTGTCGGCCATGATCATCAAGATGTTGACCCATGTCAATAGGATCGGGGAAAGAGTGAGGCTCCCAAGTAAAGTACTTTCGGTCATCGGTGTACTCAAGGTCCAGCCAGATGACATCGTATGGAATCTTGTGCTTGTCCATATTGCGATCAACGTTCCTGACATCGTCGCTGGAGATGTAGTTCCATCGGCACTGGTGGTAACCAATAGCAAACTCCTGGGGCATAGCGGTATAACCGGTCAACTCTCCATAGGTCTTGGTAAGGTCAGCAGGAGTGGGACCAAGGAGTACAAAAACATCCAGAAGACCAGACTCGGAGATCCAGTGTGTGCGTGTGCTCATCTTACCACCAACACCCAGGCTGAGGGGGTTCGCATGGCTCTTTTCCTTGGTGATATCAACCCAGGTTTCGGCAACGTTGAGCCAGAAGACGCCAACGGACGAACCTTTACGATGCGCCTGCATGAAGGGAATGGAGCCGTATAGTGTCATGGGGCTGTCGAGGATGTACTCGAAAACGTCGGCGTTGTACATGCGATAGGGCTCGGCGTAGTTACCATCTCCGCCTCGTGTTTGCTTCAAGGATAGTGGACCGGTGTGTTCAGGAATTCCAAACACATGCTCATATCCATGGAAAGTGATATCCAAGGCCACGCTTTCGGGGCCGCGAGGCTTGGTATCGGTATTTCCACCAAATGATTCATCCCACCAGGTACTCTCATCCTCAGCGGCTTCGTCGCCCTCCTTGTTCTCGATTTTCGGCCTCCAGTGCTCCATGTTGAGCCAACCGCGGTCGTTAAATTTGACATGAGAGTTTCCATCGCGTCGAAAGTCGATCTCAAAAGGTGAGAACTTGATAATAGCCTCCTGCTTGGCGTCGGGTCCGTACTTGACGTTGATCTGGGTCTTATCTTGAAACGCAAGCTGTGCCTCCTTGTCAAGGTCCAGACCGCCAACCAGGACCCAGTCATCGGCCTCATCATATCGTTCCTTACGAACAGGGCTATCGTCTCGCAAGACTACATCCTTGTTACGTCGCTTTTCCTCATCCATTGTGACTCGAGCGGCACCGGACTTGAGGAACGAGATAGTAAGGGGCAAGCGGACAGTGTCTCGGTTGACATTAATGGTCTTCACGACCATAGCTTGTAGTTTTCCATCCTCGAAGGATGTAGAGTCGGCCGTGATTTCGTATGGTGCCTTCCAGCTTGAACCCTGTGTAGCAGCGTTGTCGGCATAGGCGCGGTTTCGTTTGCAGAAGCCGGACTCGTCGCATTTCTTGAAGTCCTTCTCTTTGACAGCAACTAGAGCAATTTTTTAGCAATGGAATTGACAATTTACTGTATCGGAAACCTACCAGCCGATTGCAGAAGGCAGGCCAGAGTGCCTAATAGTAGCAGTAGCGCCGTCCAGCGAAAGGACGACGCCATATTTGACCTCATGATTTAGACGGTCAATAACCAGAATGTAGCGGGCGAAACAAATGGATGGTCAAGGATTCGCCAATTCAATTGAGCATTGAGGCAAAAGATGAAGTACTGTGGCCAAACACCCACCCGCAGAGACTCGCAGCGGGTATGAATGAATATTGTTATGGTTGATGCTGGGATAACCTCAGCTTTGGTGATGTCGGAGTCAAGCTGTCCCTTAGCTCCCCTGTAAAACTCCAGTCTTGATTTGGAATAGTGTGAGATGCAGGGGAGTGGATACCGAAATGGCGGGGGCATGCTTCGATAGAAGACTAGACCTCGACGAACCAATTCTTCAGTACCTACATTTTGGAGCACTTTTTGTTTTGCCATTGGCTTTACAATTGCATGCACTGTAGCACTGGGCAGTACGAAGCTTTCGCTACTCTGCACTACATATGCCTATTTATGGTTTGTCCTTGTGAGTAGAAGTCCGCCTTGAACCCACCCCCGAAACTCAACTTGACTGGTGAAGTAAGATAAGATATTTGTTCGTTGTACAATCTTCTTATATCTATCTGCTGCAGTAAATCACTTTGCAACACCCTCGATCTACAAGTAGCATCCCCTACTGATCCAGTCACGTGTCCGTGTGAATTCCCCAGATCTCGCACTCCGAGACCCCTCAACGCCAGCTCATCATGGCTGAGGAGCCCCGCCAGCGAAAAGACCCCGCCAGCGGCAACGGGAAGCAACAGGCACGGAAAACAGCGGAAAATCTGGCCCCGCGATTTTTTGCTCTGCTTTTCGCCCTTCTCGCCCTTTATATCCTCTTTTCACCGCCTTCTTCGAGCCTTTCCCCTCCAGTCGATCTCTCTTCTACCTCTATTTCTTACTCTGTTCTTACATCTCAAGTCATTCCAGACAAGAATATCGCAAAAATGTCCTCCTCCGAGCAGACGTAAGCTACCCCACCATCAAGCTTCAGCCCAACAGGGTCGATGCCCCTCCATTGTTGATATTCGTGCTAATATTGCAACAGCTTCATCGCTATCAAGCCCGACGGTGTCCAGGTAAACAAACCTTGGTGATCCACCTACTCAACGATAAGAACTAACATGGCTCCCGCAGCGTGGACTCGTTGGCCCCATCATCTCTCGCTTTGAGAACCGAGGGTAAATAGTTTCATATACAGTTGTCGTTACAAAGGCTAACCTAAAATAGCTTCAAGCTTGCTGCCATCAAGCTCGTCACCCCCGGCAAGGAGCACCTCGAGAAGCACTGTTCGTCCCGTCAATAACCCGCCTCAACATCGATTGGTCCTAACGATCTAACAGACGCTGATCTCGCCGGCAAGCCTTTCTTCAACGGTCTCATCGAGTGTATGTCTATCAAATATGTCGATACGAATAATCTCTAACTTTTTCCAGACATGAACTCTGGCCCCATCTGCGCCATGGTCTGGGAGGGCCGTGATGCCGTCAAGACTGGCCGATGTAAGTCTGACACTTCCCAACCACTACCTACTGTTTCTAATCGATTCCAGCCATCCTCGGTGCCACCAACCCCCTTGCCTCTTCCCCTGGCACTATCCGTGGTGACTACGCCATCGACGTCGGCCGCAACGTCTGCCACGGTTCCGACTCCGTCGAGAACGCCCAGAAGGAGATTGCTCTCTGGTTCAAGGAGGGTGAGGTTGTCTCCTGGAAGTCCGCCCAGTTCGGCTGGGTCTACGAGAAGGCTTAAATTGTCAACGATACGACGCCCTGAATGACGGAATTGAAAAAGCACATACAAGTGGGATGACTTCATCTCTATGGGTATAACAAAATCATGACAATAAAAGATTCTCAAAACTTTGATGTTCACATAGTCATAAGTGACTAAGACTTGCGCGTGAATGCTCCTTTGGCTCTCATGAGGACGCCGGCGAACCACGGCGTAGCCCAAACGCTTCCAATGATGCGGACCGGCAGTAAAGCTTTGGTGATGGCGTATGCGAGAGCAACCTCCAAGAGCACTTTGTATCGTCCATCTCCACTTTGCCAACGCTCAACTGCATCCTCAGATTTGGAGTCGGGATGCGTATTTACTGTACTTGAACCAGTCTCGCTTCCGTCGTTTTTTCCGAACCCAAACCAGCCTTTGCGTCTAAAGTATCTCTCGAAGCGACCAACACCATCTTCCACATAGCTTCCAAGGTGGCCCGTTACATAGTCTACAGGCACGTAGTTTGTATAATGGAAGACTCCAAAAAGCCCCAGCACTGGCACAATGGCTGTAATTTCGTGAAGGATCAGGAAGGAGACGATATGAGAAACTGGTGCATTGCGTAAACCGCCGGTGTACTTTTGTAAACGACGAGGAAGCTTAGATGTGATGCGGTCGATACGGGAGGCTTGACTCGACTCGGCGCGGATATACGAGGGGTTGAGACGCTGAGGGCGAACACAGGGGCTAGGGCGCCAATTGAAGGCCAGCAGGGTGCGACGCATGTCGGAACTCGAGTGGCCAATCTTCAGGCAGATTGTTGTAGCTTTTGAGTCGATCTAGGCAAATGAATCAGCCAGTGTTGAAGATGTATGTTGGTGGAGCTGCTGACGGGTTGATTTGGCCCGCGTTCCGAAAGAGTTTAGGGTAGCCAGCCTAAGCAATAACATTTATTTCATCTACGTCTATCACACAATCTCTTTATGCTTTATGTCTTTGTCAATTCTTAATTGCAACAAGCTATGATGAGTTGTTACGAGAAGCGCTTTATTATTGGGTTTTCAAAACACTTCATCAGCATCCGTCTTCGTTCCCCAAAAATATGCCCGTACCTACCGGTAATTGTAGATAACATTAGCACAGACGGATTTTATCCCCTACACAAATTGAACAGTTAAAACTAGCTAAATCGTGTCAAGAGTTGTACGATCTGATATTTAAAGAGTCGAGTACGGTGATACTAAGCTTATTAGTCAAGCGTTGTCGCTAAACTACTTCTACCTCCAAAGGAAGCGTGTACATGCGACAGTAGAGACCATTGAATTTGTGAAATTGGGTTGTGGAAAGAGTTTACATAAAGCATTTCTGACGAAGTCTAATGCTGTGAACGTCGTTGGGACTTAGTTCTCAAGGTAGGATAAGAAATGAATCTCGCATATTTTGTGAGTGTGGACACCTCGGGGTGAAGCCATCGTGGTTCAGGCATTAGCCTAGACATCGTGGCTTCTCTTTTCAATCCATTCACGTCATCAAGCCCCGACAGTTTCAAGATGACACGAGGTGAATCGCTTGGGGTGTAACATCTTGGAAGGAGATCAGCTGAAGTTGCGGGTTCCGTCTGCGTTCTTGCCTTTCTAGTTACCATCTGGCGTGAAGTTCTCTGACTCCTGCCCAAGACAAAGCCCGATGACCTCACGAACTCATGATGAGGGGCTCGAAACGAAAAGAGAAGGAACTACCTATTCGATCGTGCTGTTAAAACCATTTCACCTCAGGTATTTCTATCGCCTTCATCTCTTCTCCTCCATCTTCCATCTTCTCTCATCCAAACCCATCTTCTCAACTACCCCTGATCCCATCACCACCACAACCATCCTGACCAATCTACACATCCTACACATCACGCTCTACTATTCAAACCTGAACTCACTACATTACCGAAAAGATGATGCTCTTCAAATTGGCAGTTGTCAGCGTCTTCTTGGCCTCTGTTCATGCCCAAATTCGTCATTACAACGAAGATCTTGTCCTTGCCGACTGTGGAATCGGTGACAACAAAGCTCACCCCAAATGGTCTACCTCTCGCCAGGTCAATTGGTACAAGGACATCCAGTGGCCTCAGGATGCCTCCTTATTTCCTGCTGCACCCGATCTGGCCGTTGAAGTCCCTTACAGCAACGGAAGATACCCTTGGACCCGCCAGGGAACCACCGTCAAGCTTTCCAATGGTGTCGTCTGGACAGCCTACATCGAAGACAGTACCCCTGATGGCTTCAAAGCCGGATCTGCCGTGACCACAAAGGAGGGTGGCCAGGAGCTCAACTGCTGGGCCTATCGCGGCCGCCCCGTCAGCGCCGCTCTCAACCAGACCGTCAACCCTGACGCTATTTGCCTGACTGCATTCATCTGCAATCGAGATAGCGGACCTCCTGCTCGCCCCAGTGGCATGGGCTCTCCAACCTCTACTCTGCTCACTTCCTCTGCCCCTCCTGCCACTACTTTTGTCTCGCAACCACCCGCTACACCCTCACCTACTGGTGGCAACCCAAACCCGCCTGCCGACCCAAATGCAGGAAAGCTGTTTGTATCCACGCTCGTTAGCCCTCGATTCATCAACTGGCCAAACACATGGCAAGCCTTTATTGAGAAGTTTTCCTGGGATCGGGAATCCGGAAAATGCGTCGGCCAACCTGTCAAAGGGGATGGGTACACCATCAACATTGACTGTGCTGGAATTCAGATCGATTCTGATTCCCACCTTACCTTAATCATGATCAAGGCTCTACACGATCTTGGAATGAACAGCACTTTCTTCAACCAGAACCCAGTCGTACCAGGAAAGCGCAACTCGACATCGGATCATTGGGTCGTTATGCCCGAGGCCTTCAGTTTCCAGGCTGTTGATGTCGCTCACCAAGATGTTGTTGGGTATCTCAGCTACAACACAACATATGATAACTTTCTTAGCGGCCCGTGTTCAACTTGCCAGCCTGCGAAATTCAACAATGAGTTCTTCAGCCCTATTCTGGAGGCGATCAAGGCAACTTTCCCCCTGTTCAACAGTTACAACGTGCAGGCTCAATGCAGCCCATGGATGGCATGTGTGTAAAGCGGAAATTGATGATCGCGTGATATCTCTGTTGGGCCTGTGGTGTGTTATATGGATTATGATGGAACATGTGGATTATGGGAAACAAAAAGGGTCATGAAATTTTGGTGATTCATGTTACATTACCTCCTCTACTACTCGACATGTATTTCATTGACTTTACAGTCGTCTTATTGAGTTGAAATAATATACCTTTCTCAGACACATTGAATTCCCACCTTCATTCTATTGATAAATGTGAATTAGTGTAAAGTAAGAAGGATCTACGTAGAAAGATGCATAGAATGTGCCCAGCAGGCTGACGCCAGAACATTAGGTCTTCTCAAACAGGATAACGACATATTTGACGGCATGAGACCATTGCTAAGGATCATCTGTTGCAGATGAAACACTAGAGAAATTGTATAAGGCACTGGGCAAAACTGCTACCTGATTCGACGTCAACTTATATGCTGTAATGACAGGCATTGATCTACGCCCGAGGTCAAGGCCTCGGTAACTTGACCGTAGATGTTGGCCGTTCCAAAGCACAAAATCCGAATAAGCTCATGGGAATACTATGTTCTAGTGTTTCGTTGGGAGTCATGCATCAAAAGACACAACAAACATGCTGTATCATGATGATCATGACATACGCTCAAATAAACATCATAAACACATTCGAATCGTGGGCATGTCAGACTAGACCCGTCTGGCTTTGCTCTCGAACGAGGCTATCTTTGTATCGCAAAAGTCCAGTGAAGGCTATATTGAGGCCATTGATGTCTTGCACACTCAGCTGTTGTTTCATATCTAATCATCAAACCCATCCGAGTAGTACTCAAATTGCTTCGGCACTGTTACGTCTTTCCCACCTGGTGCATCTGGATCAGCCTCGTCTCTCTTTGATGTGGAATCGCTTTGCACCGCAGCCGGTTGCACTGTTTCAGCTGGCGGTGCTACCTGTGGTAGGATATGTCCCCTCAATAGTTTGGTCATTTCCTTTGCCCACTCCCACGGTCGATCTTTGCCTCCAGGTAAACTGTTAAAGTACTCCCAGCCCATGATACCTCCAAAGGATCCATACCGCCCCCTTAATGTCGTGAGTACCATGTTGAGAGGGTTCATCGGTACATAACCGCTTCCGTTCTCGGGGTTGGTGACGAGACCAATGACGATCTTCTCTGGTGGCCATCCTTTGCGGACCATCAAGTCGTACATCAAGGGATTGCTGCAGTCGCCCCAGCCGCAGTAAAACTGTGTATTGTACCAGGCAATATCGCGACCACGCATGACCTCGAGAGCTTCGTAGTCAAATCCACTGAGATTCTTTGTGAAGTCAAGAAGGGACATGGCGACAGGTGCAAGAGTGATGAGAAAGGTCGGACCAAAGTCGCTGCGTAGACGGTCTATCAACCGCACAACTCCGCCTAGGGACATTTCCTCTTCGACATCTAGATCCAAACCATCTAGACCCCGCTCACGGATCATATCTCTCACTGGCCCATAGAATCGATCAAAGGTCTCTTGATCAGCATCGAGGCGCGCATAGCTGCCCTTGCAAGCACCGCCCAGCATACCCATAACCTTCACCCCCGAAGCCTGTAGGACACGCAGCTCCGCCCACATTGTCTGAAAGATGGGGTGAGACGGGTGGTAGTCGTTGAGAGTAATCTTTTGAGGGTCATCGTTTATGTGAATGGCAGCGACAATGACGTGAGTTATGGCGATACCAGGTTGTGTAATGAGGGGAAGAGGAGAGATGAGGTTCCCTGAAGAGTCATGGTGAGTTTGGTAGTACGTAATGAGACGAGGTAGGGGATTCGCCGAGAGAGGTAGAGGAGGCATGGTGTGTTTTATCAGTCGAAGCTGTTGACGATGGAAGATGAGCTGGTAAGCTTGGAGCTTGTAAGGTGTTCGATAGAGGAGCTTTGGTGGAGCTGTTCTGGGCTTAGGCGTAGCGGGCAGATATGCAGCCACTAAAGTTGACAGGTACAGGGCTCGACATGATAGACACAAGGATGTACATTTTTTGGCGTGTTGGGTTGTGAGTTATTGCTTGTAAATTATATTAGACTATGTTAAGTGCCTCTTGAAATAGACAGGTATCTTTCTTTAGATCAAAATTCGTGGGCCCGAGCATGGCGCCTTTCCAAATCCTCTACCCTCACTTTCTTACCCACGCATCGTCCAGGATGCCAGATAGCAAAGAGCAACACAGCCAGAGCTACAGGAGCAAATTCAAGACAGGCAAAGTAAATCTCGTTCGAATACAAGTGGCCTCCCAGACCCTCAGCCGTCTCTGCTAGACGGAAGCATGTTCGCAGGTAGATCATGATTGTAGCTACTGCAAAAGCAACACAGAACATGCTGAGTTTCTTGCCGCGTGCGCTGACCTCCCCCCGAGCACGAAAGAGGAACGATGCCGTGAGGACAACGAAGATACTGAGGGAGAAAACCTGGTAGGCCAAACCTCCAAGGAGAATGTTGTTGGCGATGGTTGGATCCTCACGGTTCGACTGTTTCACGCCGATAAGAGCTGCACCCGTGACCTGAACAACGGTAGCAATAACATCGGACGTGATGAAGAACCAAAGAATAAATTTTGGCGGTAAGAATGAATATCGACGGCCAAGACGAGGGATCAGCGCCGAGAGGATAGTATATATACCAGCGGCGAGAAACACAGGTGCAGTAACGATGAAGAAGTAGTTGAGGATGAAGTAAAGCAGATGGTACGGATCTTTCTTGGCCGAGAGTGAGCGGGCAACATAGCCAACAATCTCAAACAGGAGACCAATGGGAAACGTGATGAAGTACCAGCTGCGGTAGCGAATCGTCTGGAAGAGGTGGACGACGAGAAACAGGGCAAACCAAGCCGCAGCGAAAACGGCCAGAGAAAAGGCGGGCGTATAGCCATAGATGATGATGGGCGTATCCCACTCGCCGTTGGGATTGGGGAAGTTTGGGTCAACGTAGCCATCGATGGGCCGTTCTAGAGTGTGTTAGCAGAGAATTCATTGCTGTGTAAGTGAGGCCAACGTACTGCCTTGTGCAGAATCGCTCATGATGAAGACAATTTGGGTGAAAAGTCAAAGCTAATACTCGATAATCACGAATCTTTGGTGCAACACAGCAGCCGACGTTGCATCTTTAAATCTCTGGATGCTTCATTGGACCCTTGAAACACTTTAGTTGTCTATATTTAAGCTTCAATAGCTCCACGGGCCATAAACGGTGAACCCCTGGCATGGAGAGCAAGTCATGAATCATCATTTCTTCTGCATCGGCATAGCAACCCTGAAAGATAGATGTTAACTACACTTTAAATCTTCAACCTTTCTCCGAATACTCGGTTACTTGACGAAAGAGGAAGACCCTCACGATTTGATTTCCCAATGGAGCTATGCTTCCCGTCCAAGAACCAGGTGTTGAGCGTCGCGAAAGGACATAACTCGAATAGCGCTATTTACTGACGTTTCCATGTGTAAATGGACGAATGACCTTCACTTCTGACTCGAATAAACAATGTCGCTACTAATTCTTAGTGTCTGTGCTCGCTTTGATGGCTGTCACCCGCCCTTGGCATTGTGTCATTGATTCAAGGTTGGTAGCTGTCAAAAGGAATTAGGCGAACGCTGCCGAGAAGACGAATCAGAGTCAACCTTTCAAACGACAACGTGGACTTTGAAGATGTTTAGCAATTCTAGTTGTGGGCTTCAATGGCGGAGATTTGAGTCAAATTGTCGCTCTAGATACCCTGTAAACCTGTCTATGAACCTTTGACGATATCGTTTCCCATCACCTTCTCAATAATTCCCCTTCGAACTCTTTGCAATTCTGTCCTCGCCTCTTCCATTTCCTCTTCTTTTCTCTTCAATTCCTTTGCTAAATAATACTTCTTCTCTTTCGCCTGGCTCAAACTGTTATTCAAAGCAGCCGCGCACCGCGCTACCTCACAACGACCGCCCGTGATATCAACCTTTCCCCATGTGTCGCCCAAGTTGGAGGTGACTTCCATGGTCCTCGGGTTAGCCTCGGGTGGTAGCTCGATCACATCTGCGCCCAGCTTAACCAGCTGATCAACTGTCGTCTTGCTCTGCTGCACAAGTTCTCTGCCCTGGTTCAAAGCACGGAGTTGATTCATGTCTCCTGATTGAAGAGCCTTGTCTACTTGTTGAAGCCCGGCTGTCATTGTAGCTGTTGCTTGTTCAAGAAGATCCAACGCCTTTTGGTGCAACTCCAAAGCAGTCTTTGTAACAACATATGCAGACAAAGCGTCGTCGCTCTCTAGTTCCTTTGTGTCTTCCTCAGGAAAGTCTGGTGTTGGACCCGTAAAGATATCGTCGTAAATGTCGTCGAGTTGTTTCTGAAGACCAAGGTAGTTTTGCATTCTCTGGTCGAATTCCTTCTTTGTCTCGAGCTCTTGATCCAATTTAGCCTTGATGGTTGAATTATGGTCTGATGCTTGATGCGCCTGGTGAAGCGTGTTGTGGTAATTCTGCTCTTCCCTCTCAGCCTGGCCTGTAAATGAGTTTTCTTTACCACTGGCCTTGTAGAGAAACTTCATAACATGGCCATCACGGTATTTCTTGTGCGACTCGAGGTCCGCCAAGCGCTTTCGATCCAAGTCATCCAGTTCCCGGTTGGAGTCTGATAATTGCGACTGAAGATCTGAGACGATCTTTTGTTGTAGAGCAAGATCAGACCGGATATGCTTTGTTTGTTCGAGCAAGCTTATCAGCTCTGTAGTCTTTGGGAAAGCTGCTCTTATTGTGTCTTTGATGTCCGCCATTTCACTTGGTGAAGTTGCGTTATATCCTAGCACTGAGGTCATGGTTGGATTGGGGTATTTGTGAATTTTTTGCGAGTCCTTTGAATCACTCGGCGCTCATCAGATGATACTTTACGGATATCAGATGATGGTCTGAAAGAACGCATATAGAGCCAACTAAACGTTGAATATGCAAGACTAGAAACGTTCACTTGATGTAGTACAAGCTGTTAAAAAAACAGGAATGATTAAATTGATTCAGAAACTCGCAAGTCAGAACTCGATAACTACTAAAGTCATAAGATACAAAGGAAATAAAGCGGTTCAGGCGCTTGCAGCCTCGCATCAGGCGAAAAAACCATGAATCGAACACTGCAGAAGGATTCACTATCACAGGCATTAAAAACTCAATAAAATTGGAGCAACATCGTCACTTTTCCTCATGTAAGAAGAAAAGAACAAGTGATCGACAGTGGCTTTCCAAGATTGTAAGGCTGATTGATTCATGTTGTCTCCGTGATTTGCCGACCCTTTGCCGCCACGGAGCTTCCTTGTTTGAGAACTACTCAAGTCCTGGGGGAATCTCCCATCGCCAATCATTTTCGCAAAAGGGAAATGGCTGCACCGACAGCCCGTCTGCCTCGCGCAGGCAAACTCGGGGTTTTGATACCGAAGCCCAGACCTCTCGGGGTCTCGATATGTCCATTTTGCTGCGTCACAGCCTCTCGCCCGCGTATACGATCCCGGCGCGATGCCCTTGCAAAACGCTTCACTTCGACGTCTGCGCACCCGTCGAATCCCCGCACCGAGCTCGAACAGCATCTTCTCGACCTTCAGAAACTCGCACCGTCGCTAGTGAATCTCTCAAGACTACAATTGGCCGTTCAGGGCCTGCGTCAAATACCAGGCCAAGAAGCTGTGAGGGTTGCGATTTTGGGACTGGCGCCTGGTCACAATGCGGGCCAAACTGCCAAGAATGTTTTGAGGTTGCTTGTGACCGATCCGCTGCAGGATGAGCAGGAATGGGAGCGTCAGCTTAACGATCATGACCCAAATAACCCTCTTATCGTTAGAGTCCGGTCCACTGCGGAGCAGCAGAGTACCATCACCGTCACCAAGACAACTCTTCTGAGCGAGATCAATGTGTCTTCTGCCGAATGGAACAATCACAATCTAGAACTACTCTTCATGGAGACTCATCTCCCAGAATTTGCCAGAGATGAACAAACAAGGGCCATCGAAGTGGAGGAAGCCGTTCTCGTTCCCAAGGTTGGTATCCCATCAGCCGAGGATCGAGTAACACCAGTGACTACTCCTGTTCACAAGGCTATTCTAGTTGGCGATGGATTTGAGGGAGCTGTCAATGCTACAGCGGTACCAGTTGCTGAAGGGGAGGAAGCAGTGTTTAAAGTGGTTGACCTGAGAGGTGTCGACCCAAGACAGCTCGAAGCACCATTTGCAACGATCGATATGTCTGTTGCTGAGAAGAGTGTCTCAGTCTTCCGCGAAAGTTCTCGCAACGCAATTGAGTATGAGCGACTTTGGTACAATAGCAATTTTCCAGCCTTGACTTCGTGGCTCAAATCAGGCATCAGCTCTTCGAACGAAGCTACAAAACCCGCCGTACGAGGATTGATTGCGTCTCTGCTGAGTAACGTCTTGGCAAGATGTGAGCAAGAGAACCGTCGCGAATTCAAGCAAGCCTCCCAGGTGGCACCCGCCGGACAAGAGCCTGCCATTTCACCAATTCTGTTCCAGGCAGTAGATAGTTGGTCCCAACAAGCACATGCAGAGTTACAAGATGAACTCGATCGAGCCTTTACAGGTGGAAGATGGCGTAAACTGGGATGGTGGCAGTTATTCTGGAGGGTGGACGATGTTGCTATGCTCACAAATGACATGCTGAACCAAAGGTTCTTGCCGACAGCAGAGCGAGAACTGGTTTACCTGGCTGGACAAATTGCACAAGCTGCAAAAGCTGACCAGAAATACCCCCAACCCCTCTCCGTTAATGATAATTACGCCGCAAAGCCTGAGTTGAAGCAACTTGGTTCTGGTGAATCAAAGTCTCTGGTCCCAGTCCACACCCGCTCAGCGCTACCCAAGTGGCCTGGTCACATCGCTTTTACACGAAGGTATCTCCAGAACGAGACTATCCCTGCGCTGCAGGCACTGGCCCAACGACTTGTCATACAATCTCTGGGAACTTCAGGACTCACAACGTCCCTCGCCGCTCTCCTCTATGTCTCCTCTTTCTCTTCAACCGTCTACGAAGCTGGTGCTGTAGCAGCATTCGGTATCGTGTGGAGTTGCAGCAGGCTGCAGAAGAAGTGGGATGCCGCACGAACATTCTGGGAGGGTGAAGTTCGCGAGGAGGGTCGCAAGGCTCTACGAGGTGTCGAGGAGAGCATTGCAGATGTTCTCAGCGAGGAGAAACAACAAGAGCAACCAGTGGTAGAACAAAAGGGTGACGATCTCAATGAAGTCCGTGAGCTCGTGGCCAAGGCTCAAGAAGCTCTTGGACGTATGAAATAAAAGGGGGGACTCTGTACATTAAAATGAAGCGAGAAGCACATGGGCAATTAGTTGGTGACGAGATACCAGGCGCAACAGACGCCTTATTTTTGTAATCTAGTCAACCTCGAAAAACCAACGCTATACAGCGAGGTCTTGCATCCCTCGCCTAGCCTCACAACCTCCCCATCTAGACTGGTATCATACCGAAGCCTGTTCCACCTCCATGATGATTCTTTTTTTACCATGATCGATAAAACCCCCCGTTGTAAGCCAAATCCAAAAAGCCTGAACGCCGAACACGCAATATTCTCTATCTTTGGTCTCTTGTCTATCGTCCTCCTCGTCCGCCTGCGCGCGCTCGGCTGACGGTCGCGCGACCTCTGGCAAGACCGACACCACGACCACGAACGTTGCGGCTGCGGAACATGGGTGCGTTGCGCAGCATGTCGGGGACGATGAAGAAACGCACGTGGGAGCCGCGGATGTAGACTTGGTCGAGATGCGAGACGCGGCCGTCGCGGGCGGTGACGGTGATGTCCTTGAGTTGGACGTTCATGTTGTCCTCAGCTACAACACGTTAGCAGAAACCCTTCTCAAGAGTGTTTCCAAAAGCAAAGGATCAGGTGTAGAGCGTACCATCGAGGAGCTTGCCGCGGTAGGTCTGGCCGGAGGTGATTTCGAGGGTAACAATGTGGCCCTGTAGTGCTAAAGTTAGCTTCCATCACTCCATGACGAATACCAATGGGAGGGTACGGACCTGCGCTTCGTTCAGGAGCTTAATGGGGATGCCGATCGTGGAAGTCATGATTGCGGTGATGTGTGTTTATTGTGTTGTCGCGTGGATACAAGGCCGAGGCTGAGCTGGAGCTTAGTATATCGTGAAAATTGGCGAGGCTTGGTGGTGAGAGATGAAGATTAGGTGGAGAAGAGTTGATCCGCGCCGATGATATGCTAGCACTGTGTAGATGTCGATCACCCGGGCCAGATGCACAGTATCACCAGTAAAGTAGCTTGAGCTTCATTATCAAAGAATGGATTGAACACATTGCTTGATTAACCACCCTATCTGCTAAATAACGCCATGAAACTAAACGCTGCCATTCGAGTACACGAAAAAAAGCCAATGGGATTTCATAGAGCGTCTAACCACTTGTTCACCTTTGACTCATTGCTGATCTGCTTCCTCTTATCCACGTCCAGCTTCTTCCCGCTCTTGTTGTTCTTCTGTTTCTTTGACGTAGTCGATACCCGCTTGATCGTGTGGGAACCTGATATCACCACCACTGTTTCCATAGCCTCTTCTTCTGGTTGAAGCGCACCACTCATCGCCATGCCACTCTTGGGAAATCCAGTTGCAAGAACCAGCTGATTGTTTGGTTGCTCGTATACTACTTGTGATGTAGCTGCCGGATCGCTGGACGTTGGTGATGTCACGGTAGAACATGTCGAAAGTTCTGGGGCATGATTGGAGCCGTGGCTTAATGCCTCATTGATGGTCATGGATTCATAGTGAATGTAGCCGCCCTGAATATTTGGGACAATCGAGTTTCTGCCCGTAGGTGGTATTGTGGAGATGTCTTCATATGAGATGTAACGAGCTCGGTAATAGTAGAGGCTTGAATTATGAAGGATCCAATGTGACCATTGAGAGCTTCCGAGGGACGGCTCAATTGGTTTCGATGCAAGGGTTGAATGTTGCATTTCTCGTGCAGCTCTTCTGTTGTTCACCATGTCAACAAGCACCGCTCACATAACAATCCAGGTCAAAACGGGGTACCCGGGGATACGGAAGTGTCAAGGAGATATAACCCAAGGAGTTCCCTTCAAGGGAAGACCGACTACATCGGGTCGCAAACTCGAGGTCCGCATATTGTCCCAGCGTAATTGTTTGCCCGACAGCCTCACTCTTCTCGCTGGGTGCCGAAAGGATGCCTGCATGCAGCAGAAACACAAGAGGCGACCTCTCGTGTCTTCAGGAACTCGTGGGTCGTCAAAGCATGGTCAAGCAACCCCTGATTGGGTACAAGGTGAGCAGATAATTCACGTAGTTGGCCAGGAATCGAGAAAGGTATGTTTGTGAAAGCTATGAGCGTTGAACAGGTGTCACTGCATCTGCCAATCCAGTGACTATCTTTTGGCTAAAGCTGCGAGGCACCTGATTTGGTAAAAAAAAGTATGGCCTCAGCCCAAGGCTGCCTTGTCAGCTGCCTGTCGCGTGCCGTGGGATTCCGCATTGTGAGAGTGACAACCCAAGACATGGTACCAATGAAGGTCAAGAAAGCCCCTATTGCATGGATGTTTGTGATTGAGGGAACGAGCGTCACAAATTGGTGATGAAACAAGTCACAATGCCTATTGATAAGAATGTAGCCACAAACGGTCGCTTTGGCTGTAGATCGACTGGGGGGACTTGATGTGTTGGACTTATAATCCGTTGATAAGCGGATCGGCTTATTATTGCAACTCTGTGGTCTCCTTGGCCTCTCCCTCTTTGTGGGTATCATGTTCCTGCTTCTGCTCTTGCTCCTGCTTTTGCTTCTTACTCTTGTTTGCCGCCAGCTTGTCCCGTGTCTGCTGCTTGCGAGCCTGCTTGTTGAGGCTTCCGATCACTCCACCCTCTTTTCCGCAAGGCCACTTCGCCCAAGCTGCTGCTTCATCCTCCGCAGACCACTCTCGAGGCAGAATAGCAAAGGTGAGATATGATGTGTGAGTTTTGAGGTCCGTCTCAGGTCGGTGGTAGAGTCTTCCAGTCATCCAAGGTTTGCTGTCATCCTCAGTCTCCTTTCCGTTGGTGTTGGGCTTGGAGGAATTTGATGTTGGGGTATCGACATCCATCGCTGAGGAGTCATCTTCACCGTTTGTCGACTTGACATGCACCTTATGAAATTCTTTCGTCTTTCGGTTGATTTCTTTCAGCCTTTCCATGGCCTCCTTCACATCTGCTGGTGTCTGAACATTACCCCTTTCAGCAGGAAGATTGGCCCCAATTCGCTCACGAACCGTGTTGATCCGTCGAGCTGAGATTTCCACCATGTCAATATCTGTCCAACCCAGAAGCCTAAGTTCCTCAATCGTGCGTGTTACCTGCTCTATGCAGGGAGAAAATGTACAGATGTGAACACTCCTCTTGGGGTCAAGGGGTGAGACCCAATCGGATGTCTCCCCATCTTCGTCTCCCTTGATCAATTTCGCTGGTTTTTGTCGTGAGAGGTGGTGAAGGGCCTCCCAGGGCGCAGGCAAATCGAGGAAGACAGAGGTAGCACGAGGAGATTCGCCATCCACATTGAACCCCTCTCCATAAACATCACGGTGTGTCAGTTGAACAACGCCGTCCAACTTATGCTCGTGAATCTCTTCTTGCATTTTGTTGTATCGGGGTTCGTGGTATTCGAAACTGAAAACCTTCCCTCTCTGATCGTTGGCGTCTTTCGGGTAGCCATTGTATACAGCCCGCGCAGAGGCATGTGTAAAACTACCACTTCCCGCTCCTGCCTCGATAATACGGGTGCCCGGGACAGCTCGTATCCTCTGGAGAATGTAGCTGTAGTCGGGTGTGTAAACAACTTGAGTTCTATGAGGCAAACTGCTGGTCCAGAGTTCGGGTGTGGGTCGGAGAATATGGATGAAGCCACTGGCGGCGGCAATAGCTTTCTTTGCAGGCTTAGATGTCACATTTGTGCCTTCTTCGTCTGGCCCAGTCGTTGTTGGTGTGTCTTCATCTGTCGCTTCGTGCCGGCGTTTTCTTCCTCTTGAGCCAGTATCTACAGCCGATGCGCGCACTTGAGAGCCCCAAGGAATATCGAGGAGTGTCGAGTGAGGAAAAGAGCCAAACCGCGTGTTCAGCGTTACGCCCTCAAGATAGCCATCAACGGCACCAGTTGACTGCTGAAGGGTTACGGGTTGGAGGTTGTCTCTCGAGAGAAGAACGATTGCCAAATCGCCAGTGGAAGTAGTAGATTTTGGCTCCAGGAAAGGTGAAGGTTCAAACATTGGTGCGATTGCGCGCCTGAGCGACTCTTGAAAGTAAGTCGATGTTTGGTAAGGACTAGATTTGCGCCGGCGAGGCAGGAAAATATTTCCCAAGTTACGGCGCGAGGCTGAACTATTTAGTGCCGGCCCCACTAGAAAGTTCTAGTGAGGGGCACTAAGATATCACTATCGACCAGGCTATTGGAGCCCAGCCGAGTCATCGCGGGGGTGTCGGTCGCTGGGACCCTGTAGCTCCCCTGTAGCTCAGGGCAGGTCAGAAATTGGAAATGTCTTGAATTGATCGATGGCGTCTTTCTCCCTTTGACTCAACTGTGACTCAAGCCTCGTTCGTTGTAGACATTTGTCTTGTTCTCAAAAAGGACTTCCTTATCAACCTGCATATACGCCTCCTTTTCCTCCTTCGATACCCTTTCTCTCCTTTTTTTGTTCGACTTCCTCTCTTACGTCTGCATGAATCTCTTTCGGCAACGTCTTCCTATTCGATCTAAAATCCTAACCCCCACCTCATTCTCAGCCAGACCGAGACCCCTCCATCGACTGCACTCGACTCTCAGCTCCAACACGAGCAATATGGAGTCGCTAAAGCTCTACAACTCCCTCAAGCCGGGCGCCCCAGTGCCTTTTGTACCCATTGAGAAGGGTAAAGTTTCCTGGTATGCTTGCGGTCCCACTGTCTACGATAAGAGTCACTTGGGCCATGCTCGCAACTATGTCTCGACAGACATCATTCGCCGTATCTTGATGCACTACTTTGGCTTCGAGGTCAACTTTGTCATGAACATCACCGACATTGACGACAAGGTATAGTTAAGGACGTCTTAGATACTATGCGACTTGTCTAAACCTCGACAGATCATCATCAAGGCCCGAAGACAACGATTGCTCGAACTCGAGAAGAACAAGAACTATTCAAAGGATGAACTTCGAAAACTCGCACTCGACGCTTTCCAAGCATACGCCAAAAGCAGCCTGCCTCTTTTGGTAAAGGATGGAGAGGATATCGACGAGACCAATTATGCTCAACGAAGAGAGGCAGGATATGGGCATGTGCTCACAGGTGGTACCATCTCTGGGGAGGGCAAGCCTGGAGACGACGAGGCCAAGGTCAAGATGCACCTCAGCAACATGACCGCTGCGGCTGAAGCTATTGCTTCAGGCGAGATCTTCCCCGGAACCGACGAGATTTTGCTTCCCTACCTCGACTCGCTGTACAAGGAGACCATTGATACCCGCGATCAAACAATGTTCACAGATCTGACTCAGAGCATGGAGAAGCTATTTATGGACGACATGGACGCGCTGAATGTGCTCCGACCTGACGTTATCACTCGTGTCACCGAGTACGTTCCTCAAATTGCCGATTTCGTCAAGACAATTGTCGATAAGGGTTTCGCATACGAGTCTGAGGGATCTGTTTACTTTGATATCGCCGCTTTCGAGAAGGCTGGAAACACCTATGCACGACTGCGTCCTGACAACCGAAACGACAAGTCTCTTCAAGAGGAGGGTGAGGGATCTCTCTCTAAGGGTCTCGGCGGAAAGAAAAATCCCGGTGACTTTGCTCTGTGGAAAAAGTCCAAGGCTGGCGAGCCCTTCTGGCCCAGCCCCTGGGGAGACGGCCGTCCTGGCTGGCATATTGAGTACGTACTAACTTGCTAATTGTGCTTGATGAATGAGCTAATCGAATTGATTTCAAGATGCTCTGTGATGGCGGGATCTGTTCTAGGACCTATCATGGACATCCACTCTGGTGGCATCGACCTTGCATTCCCTCATCATGACAATGAGCTGGCACAGAGCGAGGCATACTTTTGCGAGCACGGCAAGGGCGAGCATACCTGGGTTAACTATTTCCTCCATATGGGCCACTTGTCCATCTCTGGTTCTAAGATGTCCAAGTCTCTCAAGAACTTCCAGACCATCCAGGATGCACTTGCTACGACCTATTCATCCCGAGGCATGCGTATTGTTTTCCTAATGGGTCGATGGAACGACGGTGTTGAGATCTCACCTGACATGCGATTGCAGGCTGACAACTGGGAGTCAACTATCAGCGTAAGTATGACTCAGCTCTTGTTTGACTGTGGCTAACATGGGACAGAACTTCTTTATCAATGTCAAGGCCTTGCTTGCCGAGGCCGGGATATCACACGGTGTCAAGTCCCTATCTCTAAGTGCTGATGGCAAGACAACCGAGGGTCTCGCGGCTGAGCTAGATCAGGCCAAGCAGGAGTTTGAGGCTGCCATGACTAACTCTTTCGACACGCCGAAAGCCATGTCCGTTATCCTCAAGTTGGTCAACACTGCCAACGTTCATCTGAGGGACAACAAGGATGCCGATCTTGTGGCTCTCGAATCTATTGCCCGATGGATTACCAAGATTGTCGGTATCTTCGGTCTTGACTCTAATGTCTCGCCCCCATATGAGGGCCTTGGCTGGGCAACAGTCATCGCTTCAGATATTGAGCCCAAGGTAGCTGTGCAGCCCTACGCCGATGCACTTGCCAAGGTCATATCAGATGTTTCAAGCCTGCCTCTTGTGAGTGGGGGAATTTCTTCATTGCTTGAGCAAGATCCTACAGTTGAGTTTGAGTCGATTGCGTCAGGTGGCTCACGCGATCGTGAGCAACTGGCTATGCCTTACCTTCGTGCCGTCTCCAAGCTTCGAGACGAGCTACGAAGCATCGTTGGAAACCAACCACCCGACACTAAAAAAGCCATTCTTGCATTGACCGATCGCATCCGTGATGAAGACCTCACAAATCTCGGTGTTTATTTGGATGATAGACCTGATGGTCAAGCCTCCCTGATCAAGTTCATTCCAGCTGCTGAGCTTATTGCTGCGCGTGAGGAGAAGGCTGCCCAAGCTGCCGATAAGGCTAGAAAGAAGGAGGAGGCCCGTCTTGCACGCGAGAAGGCCGACCAAGAGGCTCGTGAGAAGGCCAAGGTCAAACCTGAGGATCTATTCAAGGGCGACGAGAGATACAGCGCTTGGGATGAGCAAGGACTTCCCACAAAGATGAAGGATGGAAGCGACGTGCCCAAGAGCCAGCTGAAGGGTTTGAAGAAACAGTGGGATCGCCAGAAGAAAGCACATGACGACCTCAAGGCCAAGGGGCTATTGTAGGTGAGCATTAGTGGTGTTGGCGTGGGTAGCCTTTTTAGGATTTAAAAGAAGGGGTTTGGAGGCGATAGAAAGAAGCGTTTCAAGTCATGATTTCCACATGTTTACCACTATTTCCTGACCTCTCTATCGTATCCAGTTGAATTTTGCGAAATGTTGGCACAATAACAATAGCGGAATCTAGTTCCGATGTCGTGATTGCATCCTGGCATGGAGTAAGTCGCATCGGCGATTACGCGGGGAGACTTTGAATAAACCTTCTCCAATCTGTTCTGAGTATCATGTAAGATATGTACAGTTATTTACGTTAATCCTTATGGCTAACAAGTAGATTAGAGAAAAGCCAATCCTAGAGATGCACCTCAATAGCCACGTGCACCGTCGGGACTAACAACTTTCTTGTAAAGGGCATTTCGCATGGGTGAGATTGCTAGTCGATTGCGTGACACGCACGACGTATGGCATGTAACTCCACTATCCCACCTCGCAGTCCTCCATCAACCACGAAAGGCGAGATATAAGCGTAAAAGATTACCTAGCTGAGAGTTTTTATCGTAGTGAGACCGAGATAAGAGAGGTGTCAATGGCGGAAGAGGAGTCCAGGTCGTCGGACTGAATGCGACACTGGGGGAATAAGAGGATCGACGGCCCCGGCTTATGGCATTTAATTTTAAAGTAAAACTCCTATATCTTATTTCGTGAGCTGTATTGAGTGATCAAAATGGAAAAGACTTTAGATGAAGTTGCTGTCGGCAGCCAAAATGGCAGCCACAGTGATCTGGAACATATCGAGATTGACTGGACCCAAGAAGAGGAGGCAAAACTTGTTCGCAAGTAAGTTGTTTTTGTCAATTCAGATGCAGTCTGTTTACTAATAATTGAATAGGATGGACTTCACTATCATGCCACTGCTCGTACTCGGCTTCTTTGCCCTTCAGCTCGACCGAGGAAACATGTACGATCCCACATGAACAACTCAACCGTATATACATCTAACAATACTCTAGCGGGAATGCCCTTACGGATTTCTTTTTAGCAGATGTTGGAATTACACAGAATCAGTTCAACGTGGGCCAACAGCTTTTATCGGCGGGTATTGTGCTTCTTGAAGTAAGTCTACTATACATTTACTAGGCGTTGCTAACAAGGGTAGATTCCCAGCAACTTCATCCTTTACCGCCTTGGGCCAGCGCGATGGATAGGATCTCAGATTATAGCATGGTGAGTGGTATATGTCTATTCGATCGATGATTGTCTGATATCCCTTAGGGGTCTGGTTGCTACGTTCCAGGCTTTCCAGAAGGGCTATGGTGCGTTTCTCTCCACACGGCTTCTTCTTGGGTATGTATATATACTTCCATATGTATGATATCATACTGAGACTTGACCTAGTCTTTGCGAAGCTGGATTTATTCCGGCTGGACTGTACACGATTACACGATGGTATAAGCGGGATGAGACGAGCAAGCGCTTCTCTATTTACTTCCTGGGTAACATAGTTGCTTCTGCTTGTACAGGCTTAATTGCCTACGGAATGTAAGTCAATATCATGTCTCAAAAGCACTTTACTCACTAATTATCAGTCTCCACATGCGAGGTGTTGGCGGACTTGGTGGTTGGCAATGGCTCTTTATTGTAAGTCCTCACTACTCTGTGCGACGGGATTACTAACGGTACTAGATCGAGGGCATATTTACCATTCTTGTTGGGACACTGTTCTTCATCATTTTCCCTGATAGCCCCTTCAACCCGGTCTCGGTCTTCAAATACGGCTTCTTTACGGAAAGGGAGAAGCATATCCTTACCAGAAGAATCCTGGTGGATGACCCGACAAAGATCCACGCCAAGCCGAACGTCACTAAGGAAGAGTTCAGGAACGTGGTAGGTATTCCGTTGCTCATTCAAGGTGCTTTTCTAATCGTGGTAGATGACAAACTGGAGGCTCATTCCTCATATTCTACTCACCGTCAGCGCCCTTGCACCTGCTACCACGATGGGTTCTTATTCGCCGACTCTTGTCAGATCATTTGGCTACGGGCGACTCGAGTCTAACGCGCTTGTTTCCGTTGGATCTTGGGCTTTTGTTTTTACCAATTTGCTATGGGGTTACTTGGGGTATGCAATCACTTTGGACGTGGAGGGTTCGAGCTAACATGAGACAGTGACAAACTTCAGATGCGCGGTCCACTCGTTGCGTTGGCCATGTTTATGTTTTGGGTATTTGCCGTAAGTTAACATTAAAGCAAGGTTGATCAATCACTAATTCCTCATAGATCGCTGATCGAGTTATGGTGTTTTCCCAGGATGGCCATAAGCGATTTGCCCTTTTGGCATTGACATCTGCTTGTGGGTGGATATGGCGTACGTCTCGTTCAATCAACCCTAAGGATAGCTCTAACAACTTGAATAGATCCCCTCAACGGCTCATGGATGGCTCTTAATGCTGCTTCTGCTGGAGAAAGATCAATCACCATGGCTGTCCTCATCATGTCAGCTAATGCATCCGGTATCATTGGAAGTCAGCTTTTCCAAGAAGAAGATGGGCCTCTGTATAAGAACGGATGGACAGCGATTGTTGGCCTTGCCTCGGTTGGTTTGGTCATGTCTATTGTTGCCAATTTACAATACTACTTCCTCAACGGGCGACGTATAGGGCGCAAGGGGTTGAAGTATAGTCCTTGATCTTGAGGAAACTAAAGTTTGACTGAGATGGTCATTCCTCAATGGGAAACAAGACGGATGGTCAGGTATTGGAGAGACCAGTAGACAAAGTGGGCACAGGGTAATTGGTAATGAGTCAGTTGTTAACTTTTGTTCAAGCATTAGAGGATATCATTAGGGAATAAGTAGACTAGAGTACAATTCTGTGCCTTTATTTGGAGGCCTCCTTCTTGGCGTCCTGCTTGGCCTCGCCAGCAATCTCCTGAGCCTTCTGAGACTTCTTCTCCAACACTTGGCGAAGCTCCTCAACGGTCTCCTTGAACAGCTTCTCGCCCTCCTCCTTGTGGTCTTCGGCAACCTTGCTCAGCGCCTGGAGCTTCTCCATGACCTCTCCACCGTTGGGAATCTGCTTGATGTACTTGTCGAGGTCGACCCAGCCACTGCTAAGCTCAGAGCCCTTGGACTTGACCTTCTCGGTGGCGTCCTTGACGTACTTCTCCAGGTCGCCCAGGTCACCAGAGTCGGCAGCGGACTTGGCGCGCTTGAAGAGCTCGACGGCGTTGCCTTGCTTCAAAGCGTCGGCATTCTTCTCGAGAAGCTCCTTGATCTTGGGGTTCTTGTCGAGGTAGGGCTTGGCCTCCTCGAGACCCTTCTGCCAGGCCTTGTCGCCGAGCTTCTTGATCTGCTCCACCTTCTCCTCGATCAGCTTGCGGGCCTTGGAGATGCTGGCGACGCTGAAGCCACCGGCGAAGATGTCCTTGACCTGCTTCCAAGTCTCGTCAACCTGCTTCTTGGCCTCGGGGCCGTACTCATCGCCAAGGTTTTTGAGCTGGTCGACGCTACCGCCAAGCTTCTCCTTGACCTGAGGGTGGTTGTCGATAATGTCGCCGAGAGCATCACCAGCGAGGCTAGCAACCTTCTGGGCAAGGTCGGTAAGAACGTCGTAGGCCTTGGTGGCAGTCTCCATGCTCAAGCCAGACTTGGAGAGGTCTTGGAACTGCTTGTAGGCATCGTTGACGAGCTTGTCGGCCTCATCCTTGTTGTTCTCGCGGACCTTCTCCCAGTCCCGGAAGGCGGCATCAACGTAAGAGCGACCACCGGGGATCCAGCCGACGTAGGAGTAAGCAAACTCCTTGATGTAGTTCACGGCCTGGTCGGCATCGGGGGTCTTTTGCTGGAGCTTCTTTGCGGCAGCCTCATACTTTTGGTAGGCCTCCTTAGTAGCCTTGTTGATATTCGAGGCAGCACGACCAGCGGGTGTGTAGGAGTAGATGCCGAAGAAGATGGCAGTGCCGACGAAACCACCGGCGATACCAGAGAGGAGATGTGTGCTGCTTGAAGATGATGGTGAGGCTGAAGCTGTGGATTGGAAGCGGATTTGGCGGGGAGCACGAGCAGCGCGTGCGGCACGGGGCACGGTTGATCGGACGGCGGAGCGAGCTGAAAGCATCGTGTCGGATTATTTGTTAGATGTGAGTGGGAGGGTGAGATTGAAGGGAGAGATGGTTTGGAGAAGGAGAAGAAAGTAAAAGTGTAGAGTGATGTTATGATGAGAAGGAGAGGAAAGTCACAGATGGCATTTTTGAAAGTAAATATCTTGAGTAGCAAACGGTTGCGTTTACCTAAGGAATGACGTATCCATACGATCACGATGCAAACAATAAGGAAAACGGAAGCTCAGGAACAAAGCTCCGGAAACGTGACGTCAATGACGCTCATATGCGGACATTGCGGGGGGAAGATGGCGTTCCCCATGCGAGGCGAGACGGTGCAATTGGCCAATCAAGATTCTTTTTGAGAAACTCAATCCCAGCTAACATCGAGATCTGTAGGGAAGATCAGGGGCTCTCTTTTGCTTTCTCTTCAGGCCGGGTTGAGCCGCAGTGCTACGTCATGACTAGCCCATGACACCAGCTGCACTAAGTAACCAAGCTCTGCAAAAGGGAGCAAGAAAACTGGTTACCTAGGGCGTCTAGACCCTTCTAATTCTGCCCTTGAATTAATTTCATGTGATTGAACCAAGGTTCGTGCTTTGGTGGCTTTGGCTACCCTGAAGCTTTGCCCAATTGAGGACATCGTGAGACCGGCATAACTTATTCGTCATTTGTGCTAAGCATTGAAGTCATATTTTGTGCTCGACTTGCTCACAAGATGGATGATAGTCTGCACTTGGATGACATAAATATTGCTTACATTAATTAACACCTTTTAGCGTCAAATTCCATAACTATTAGACAATATATCTCTTTTTTGTCAAAGCTCAAATAGTTTGAGCTTAATTTATTTTTTATTGACCAAGCCTTTACTTTCTCACCTGCTGCACCATTCAGCCAATCCCATAACAATCCACCAACATTAAACTCCTTGGGATCACTCTCCTCCAAGGTCTCTGTAGTCTGGCGCGGTGGACAAGCCTCACTAAGAGGTCGAACTCAGGATCCCAAATCCTTTTTATTTCCTCTGCATCGACAGCAACGAAGAAATGATTTTCTGAAATTTTGTCTGCGTCCTTCTTGAGCCATTCTTCTAACCTCTCACCTTTCTCAGGTATCCCCGCACCAGTCATCATGAGTATGTTAAGAACTGGTTCATATTGGGCTGTTTCTTTGTGTAAGTTCCAGAGTAGATCGTTCAGTGCATTTTTCATCTTATGAAAGTTTGAGCCAATCTGCGTCTATCTAAATGCAAGAATAACTCCACTATTGTTGGATGTCCTCCGTCAGTGACTTATCTTGATTGCCACTGTTATCGAACTTGGCAAGGATCGATCCGTCAGATTTGCTCTTTTTCGAACCCGACTGAATGTTTATCGAAATCTGCATAACAATCCAGTCGGAACACTAGTCCTGCGCCTCCAGAGGTTTCAGTGAGCAGGAAGGTCTCGGGCAAAGGAATCACTTCTCTAATCCTCCTTCCTCCGTCGTCCCAGTCAAGGTTTTTGTGCCTGAAGGTGAGACTGGTGTTGGGAAGCAGATAGATCTCCAGTGAGACTAGATCTGACAACTTCATAGCTCTCTTGACTTGATTCGGCAGTCCGGCGTTTGGCGATCGAGTACCGCCCAGTAAGTCTGTCAAGCCGTTACGATGTTCTTTGACGTACGGTTGTTCCCAACGACTCTGATTGAAAAGCAGTCGATGAAATGCCTGTATACATGTTTATCAGCAACATATCATTCATGCCAGAGTTGAACGTACACAAGAAGTAGCCATTTCCCCGACTTTGTCGAATCGGCTGCCCATAGCGCGATCAGTGTCTGTTGCAGGAATAATGACATTGAGATCTAGTGAACTCTATAAGCGCTCACACTTAGAAATGTGATCAAAGACTGCTTGGTTAATAATAGGATCGAATAATACATGGCGTAAAGAATTGCCGTGGTGTTCTTCAGTCTCAAAGCCACATCTCATCAACTCAAGATCGACATCTTCCACTCTTTCAGTTTTCTTTGTCGTCCGAGCTTGAATGACACGTCTATACAGCTTCTGCAGCGTAAGGTCCATCGTTTACTCTTTAGGTGTTCGGTATGTTTTGCTGTTTAAATCGATATCCTACCGATCGTTGACTCTTTTATTGAGCGAGTCGCTAGGACGAGATCCCGCATGTTGTGTCGCCGTATCACGAGATGAAACAACTCATCAATGCAACATGCTGATCATTGATAGCGTATATGGCCCATAAGATAGAGGTCTTGCAGTTGCTGTAAGAAGGTCTCGTAGTCTGGACATGTGGGCACAGATTTACAGAGTAGATCATTCGACAAAGAAGACCCACGAAAGCAGCCAAGGGGAGTACATTCAGTGACCTGGAAACCCATGAATCTGGCTTCAAATGTCCTCTTTTATACATTGTGCGTAAGGAGCTGGATTTCATGAGACGACCACTTCGGATTAGGCTTGGAGCGCAATTTGAATCTTTCAACCACTCGCGTAAAATGTTGACTTCTGATATGCAATTGCTCACACGCTTCTGATACAACCCCAAGAACTGTTCATTAGTGGTGATAAGAGGGAGCATGTCGTGAAGGTAGTGGGGTTTCCACTTAAGCTTCGAGAGGAAGATCGTGTCATAGCTATTCTGCAGAGAGAACTCATCCAATGTGGTGATTTCTAGAGATGAAGTAGCCATAATCAAGACTAGATTCATACTCCCATATGAAATCTTGTTCATATATGAAATAGCGGCGTGGAGTTCTGCCATGATTCGGGAAGCATTATTTTCCTTATCACCGAACAACTATACATCATCCATACAAACGAAAAGCTCCTCCTGAAATCCTCCTGGCTGAGCTGGCCCCAGACGTTAATATAGGAGTCCTTTGAGCTTGCATACGATTTCACCTGGGGTCGTGAAGTCGTTCAGCTGTATACAATCGTAGGGGAACTCGAAATATGCTCTTCTAGAGAGTCTTAAGAGTCGGAAAAGAGCGTCGAAATCATCCAATGGAAGACAAGAAATCTGAAACCAGAGCCATTGGGTAGGTGTTGCCCGAGGGCAGCTCTCGAGGAGGAGGTAAAGAAACGCCGTGCGTGATACCAGCAGAGCTTCGGTGCTATAAGAATGACAGCGACACCATTTGTACCACGAGTCGTTCCTGGGGACATCGTTCCAGTAGATGTAGATGTCTGCCGACATGAAATGTCGTTGGGAGGTGAATATTTTAAATAAGTTATCTTCACCGATTGCACTATTTGTGCTCTCCTCATCATCACTTGTGTCGCCTCGATCGCTTGCGTGGTCTAGATCGCTTGATTCGTCTTGATCGCTTCTATCGCCTAGGTCACCTCTATCATCTAGCTCTTCTGTACACCAAGGATAACTTGGATCTGGAAGTCCTTCTGAATCATCAATTTGAAGAGGTTGACTAGTCCAGGCCCTTTCAGAACCTATTGTTTGCGTCGGGGGCAGGATTGATAATCTCCATGAAGCGAGCAGGATCCATGCCCAGCATCTCCCACAGAAGCCCACCAAAGTCACAGTCCAACTCAGACTTCCATTTGATTTTTGGTGTAAACTCGGCATAGACACGCGCTTGACAAAACTCTGTGTCGTTGAGGAGATATGGTTAAAGGGGGTCAACAGCCTCTACTTCATTGTTGGCAGGCATATTGTATCTTGTTAAAGACTGCGATTTCACTCCGTTTTGGTAGGATTCGCGATGATATCGGAGAAAGCTGTTTCTGCTGATCTAACAGATTTTGCCCCCGCGGTGAATTGCGTTTGTATCAATTTAGCCAGTCAGTGATAGTAACTAAAAGTGCAAGATGTATCCGTGTTCCGAAATTAGATACCATACACTCCTCTACATAAAATACCAGGGTCGCAAAATAGTTCTTTGATATATAAGGGCTTGCCAGCCACAAATCGTAATTTGCTATTGAAGAGGAAACTTGTTCAGGCTGTTATACATTCGCCGATACGCGTGAAAATTGTGCTTCTTAGGCCCAAGGCGAAAACTTAACAAAGTGATGTGATGTTCAGCAACGTTGTGGAAATAAGATTGAGGCTGGGAAATACGAGAACAAGAATAAAGCGTTACCCAATCAAGAACGGTCTAATGGGGCGAATAGTAAAACTGCCCAAGTCTTGGCATGGAATGGATACTGACATGGCATTGTCGGGGGTTTATTGGATGGTCCCCACCTGAAGTGAAGGTCCAGCCGAATTACGTAGTGCATATAAATAAATGTACAATACTAAGCGACCGCATTTCGCAATCATTGCAAGTCAAGCATTTCAACCTCGACAACATCAAACAAAATGACACCTAAAGTTTGGACACGACAAACAGAAGCCGGCGCTGCCCTGGCAAAAGTTCAGCAAGCCATCCAAGATCCATCAACCACAGCAATTCCAAAGCCACCATCTGACGTAAGCGGTCTTGAGAGAAATAGGACTCAATAGCTAACGAGATGCTGCAGCTGGAGGAACTCAAGGCGGACAGTGATTCATTCACTTTGGCATCGTTCACTGCCGAAGACGCTTTTGCGCTGGGCAACCTTCTCTATGCCCGTCTTTACCCATTCGCAACCCAGGGCAAGCCGACTGTAATTTCAATTGCTCTAGCAAACACCTCGCAGGTCATCTTCCAGACTGTTACCGGGCCCGGTACAGCGCCTGATAACGAGCAATGGGTTCGTCGCAAGAGAAACACTGTCCTCAGGTTTGGGTCTAGCACGTGGTTCATGCACAACAAGATGAAAGGAGACGAGGTCGCTTTTGCAGCGAAATACGCTATTGCCGATTCAAACAAAGGGGACTACGCGATTCATGGCGGAGCTATCCCGATTCGAGTACAAGGTGTTGAGGGAATCGTGGCTATCGTTGTGGTGAGCGGACTCAAGCAAGATGAAGACCATGGAGTTATTGCAGATGTCATCAAGAGCAACTGGAAATGAGTCCAGGTCCGAGCAATGTAGATAGTAAATAGGTATCCGTGGACAGATAGATACCTGAGGCTGTCGAGACAAATCTCTGAAGGAATACTCCATAAATATCCTTGACATATGCGACCAACAGCCGGGTCCCCCCCTTCACGGAGCCCCCGTCGAATATGTACCAATACGAATAAGGTTTATGCAGCTAATGAAAGCGAATTCTCGCTAACGTACCGAGACAAACTAAGTTAAACGCTCCATGCACGCCGAGCATGCATTAAATTCAATACCCAGGTCATATCCGTCTCATCAAAGACAAAAACCCACAAGCGACAATGAACGCGACAAAATGGAGAATCTCAAAGGCGTGTCAGGAATGCCGCGCAAAGAAGATCAAGTGCAACGGCGACACGCCCTGCCAGAATTGCCGAATGAGAAATCTCAGCTGTGTTTATCGCGAAAAGGCCCGAAATCGGACGCGCAAGGTCAAACCGCGAACCGCTGCTTATGAGACCATCATGTCTCACGATGCTATGGAGAGCACTTCACTAGAGCCTTCCGACGAAGGGACGGTACCACCCACGCCCAGCGCTGATGATGCGGCGTCTACAGGGCCTGCAGGCTCATCGGTCATGGACAGCGAGCGCAGTTTGGCCCATAATAGTGTCGCCGCAACACATCGCGCATCCCCATCATGTTTCCTCCAGCTTTACTACGGTCCCTCATCAAATTTTGCCCTCCTCAACTCAATCTATCACCAAATAGCAGGCATCTCTCCGAACGATCCGCCATCTCGTTCCGGTGTTGTCGAAGAAGGTGGTCAAGGTCTAGACCTTTTTAATCATCGGAGATTATTTTTCGGAGACTTGGCAGACAACCAACGGCAAACATCCCTTCCCGATGATTGCTCGGCTATGCTCATCAACCCCCAGACAGCGCATCGATTACTGGAGAGATATCTCTTGACCTATTGGCATGGCCTGCCTATCATGAGCAAAGATGATTATCGCCGCCGTTTAGACGCACTATTTCAACCACCAGGCATCTTTGATTATGACGAGCCCGAGACCATCATAATCATGTTGGCAGTTGGACTGGGGGCTTCCATGCTGGGCGAAGAGGCCATTGCGGAATTTCTTTTCCAGAAAACGAAACAGGGCGCCTCTAAATTGGATGAAGTTGTGAATACGCAAGTGGTCCAGATACATCTCCTAATGATAAGTTATCCTCCTTGTAATCATGGGTTTACTTAAGCTTACATCCCCAAACGGTCACTTTCAATCTGAAAGAGCAAGACCAAATTCAGGTTTCCTACACGTTGGCACCGCATGCAGAAAGGCTGTGGCTGCTGGTCTACACAAAGATGGATTAACACGACCAGGATACACAGAACAAGACACAGACCAACGGAGAATCACCTTCTGGAGCTTGTTCTTCTGGGAAACGTATGTAACACGAAACGAAGGAATCACGGCTGCTAATATGACATAGATGGCAATGTTTCGTGCTGGGTAGACCAAGCTCGATTCCTGATCCAGGCGCTATCATCCCATTACCCAGGGATCAAAAGTTACTAAAATCCTTGGTTACTTTATCAAGAATCATGGATAAATGCGTCAAAAGGATATACAGCCCAAGACATGATTCATTATTACCAGTCTGGAACGCAGCTGTGGAAATTCGCCGTGAGCTTCATCACTTTGCGGAGCACCAACTCAAGGATATGAAATTTGGCCTCGTTGGTGATCCTAGTACCGGAGAGCTTGGGGTGTGCCAAGCCATGGTGTCCACCAGTGGGTTGCCTTGTTTGCTTTTTATTGAGTTTGACTAACCTGAAATAGTATACCACCATACTTTATTGCTGACATTTCGGCCGTTCTTGATACTTCGCGCCAAGTTGAATCACGACCGGCGGTCTGCTACTTCTGCGGATGATATTCAAATGCCTCCTCCTTGGCTTGATAGTGCCTGCGAGTATTGTCTAGAAGCGGCAAGAAATTCAGTCGGATTTCTGACGGGTTCCTGTGCCACTAATATTCTCTGCCATGTATGTACCTTCACCCCTGCACAGTAAACCCCTGACTGACAATTACCAGGATATCAAATATCACGGCTTTTTCATCGAAGGAGCATGCTATGCGCTTGCCTTTGACATGCTTCAAGAGAAGAAAACAGCTCATCGAAATCTGCCCTGGATTCACTCTGGTCTACGAACGCTCCGGTCCATGATGGGAACAGCTGGAGCAAACCCTGGTCAGCTGCCAATAACCATTGCTTCGATTGAGCAAATGGTCCGTTCTGCAGGCTTCGAACTCAAAGAGCCGGTCGATCAGACCAGACAACATTCGCAGCCTCCACACATGAACTATAACGGTTCACCAGCGCCTGGATCTTCAGCGAACGGTATGGGTAACGAACCAGCCTTCACTTTTCCTTCTATGCCGTTTGGCTTTGACGTTACTGGTCAATTAAATGGCGCTTCTCCCGCGGGGGCTGGATCGGAAGATCTGGCGGATTTCACGGCTGCTGACGTGGGCTGGGATATTGATTTTGGAACCATGAACATGGAGGCGTTCCTGTCTCTTGATTCAGCAGAGGCGTTTAACTTTGCTCCTTAGACGGAGATGACTGATTATCTCGGGATGGGTTAAAATTGCATTGCGACCCAAGTGAGCCAGCCAAGCCTAGGTTTTACGGACTGGTATTGGCAGAGGGCAAGGTTATAAAGACGCAGTGAAGTCGCGTTAAGTCGCGCTAAAGCGGTCCGAGGAACGCATCTGCTGTTAGGATATTCGACTGTACAGGATATAATGCATAGAGCGGCGTTTTAAATTTCTGACCTATACCATAGCTTGGCATTTATAGAACTCAATAATAAGAACCAATGTCTTGACCCATCAGTCGGCTTGACATTGCAAACTACTCATTCTGAAGAGCCAAAACAGCAGACAACCCTCCAGTCAAAGCCAGAAGCCCTCTAACAATGTTCATCCATCGCCACTTCTTCAACAAACCCACAACCTCATCCTGACCCGCCTTCTCCTGCTCAACGCTACTGGCAGCGATGTCATTAAGTCGATTGTTCGTAGCCATCATCCCAAGGATAGTCCATGGCAGCTGGGACATTGTAGCCACGGCAGCAACAGTCCAGAGATCCCGCTGAGCAGGCACAAGGTAGGCGACAATCCCTGAGGATACACCTGAGAAGATTGACAATGGGACAAGTGTTAGAGCCCCACGGGTGTAGAATTCTTTGAAGAAGGGTGTGTTGATGGCGGTGGGCTGAGTGTACAAAAGAGGGACTGTGAGGTGTGAGGAACCGAGGTTTACACCGGCGAGAAGGAGACTTGATGTTAGGCCGAAGACCTGAAAGGTTCGTACAGTAGGATCCATGTTTTAGTAATATTCGGCAGTTTTCTGGAGTATGTAATTGTGTCTTATCTTGTACAGAGTCAAGTGAGGGGATATCAACGTTAGTTATCCACAGTCTAGGATGTCATGGCCTCTTTAAACGCACGTGGCTTGTCGCTACCCTGATAAGCTCAATAGTCTGAGACTTGCTTCATCGTCTCAACCAATAAGAGGTATCACATGCCATATTGTACATTATTGGTCTCCAGATTTCAGCTGTGTATATACAACTGCGTTTTGCAAAGCAAGCACTTTGCAGATCCTCTTGTTCGTATACATTGCAAAGAGGAGAGATAATGGTCTGCAAGAAAATAAGTACAAGTCGCCGTAGATCAAAATCAAGAATGTCTGTGGTGCATTGTGTGATTTCAATCCTTCTATTATTCTGATGGCGTCTGCCAGGATCTCAATCCGAACCGAGTCCTTCCACCAAGATTGCAATTAGCAGCCATGAGATAGGCTGAACAGGCTACTTCGGATGGTCTAACGACGTCCAAGACACTAAAATCCGATACTGGCGTCCAGCTAGTAGGGATAAGTTTACGAAGAGAACCAATCATATAAACCATCGTTCCCGTAATTCCCGAACACAAATACAAATCCTTAATTCTCCCCAATCCTTCAAGAAAGAACTTTCGCTCAGATCTTGGTCGTAGTGGCAGTCATCTACCGCCGTCTCAATGGAGTTGTCTTCGCTATATCGAACCGCCTCATCTACCTTTTGGTCTATGCATGTGGTGTACAAATTTTTCTGTGCAGTTTTGGTCATTGTTGCTCTTAATAAAGTCCTGGATAAGCCGAGGGGTGGTCAATTCAAGAGATTGCCAGCGTATTTGCCGATTGAGCTTGCTATTGCTAGTTACATCCTCAGTGGAGATGGTATCGGCCGACGCATATTGTAAGTACCAGTCTTTGAATATCTTACGGGCACTAACTCAATAAACAGGTCGGCTATAAGCCGTTACGGGGGCTCTCTCTTCGGGGTCACATCAGGACATCAAATCCTTGCTGAATTGCCAGGCGTTGATCGTCTACTCTCCCAGTCTCACCATATTTTCAGCCCCGACCCCTCCCAATACTCACTCTGCACGCTTGTCTTTGGCTCAGTTGATTCTTCGGAGCTGCGGAGAAAATTTGAAACGTCTTTGAAGGACCTTCTTCCTCCTCTTGAGCGACTATTCCTCAACGATGCTGCCTCCACAGCCGCGGTTGAAAGGTCCCGCGTTGCTGAGCGTGGTGCATCACTTGTGTCGTTCTCCTCTGATGTTGAGCATATGGCTCGATGGGAGCTGTCTGCGGGTATTCAAGTCCTTCAGTCTGAGACGGCGGATAGCCCGGGAAAGGTCGAGGCGAATATGCAAAGCTTGCTTCGCGACTTTGGAGCTTGTATGTCCATTCCTCTCATCTACGGTCAGGATTTGCTCGACCGTAACCCTCGTATCCTCGATGACTTCTGGGTTTTTGATAACGAATTATTCCCTTTATTGATGGTCGGTGTTCCCAGCTGGGCTCCGTTCAAGATGATGCAAGACGGTCTCAAGGCGAGAGCTAGAATCATCGATAGCCTTGAAGGCGTCTTCAGGAGAGTAGAGCAGGACCGAAAAGGAGAGCCTATTGATTTCGGCGCTGATGTGTCAGATGTTAGCACGATGTTACGAGAGAGGAATGCCATCTACACGAGGGATGGTTGGACTATGGCTGAGCGTGCTGCTGCAGATCTAGGTACTTTCTGGGGTCTCAATGCTAATGCACAGCCTGTTCTCTTTTGGTTTTTGTTATACGTGTACTCGACTTCTGGCTTGGTTAAGCGGATCAGGGATGAAATAGCACCTTACATCAACTTATCCGAGGGCCACCAACCAAAGATCGCATCGATGGATTTCCCAAACTTGTTCCGCAAGTGTCAACTCTTCAAAGCTTGCATCTTCGAGACTTATCGATTGGTCAACGAACCTACGACAATTCGCTACGTTACACAACCAGTCAGCATCAACGATGGGGATATCAAACACAACCTCAATGAAGGAACGTACGTCTCCGTTCCTCTTGCTCTGAAGAATAGAGATCCATCTTTATATGATGATCCAGAAGTCTTCGTTCCCGATCGTTTTCTCGAGGTAGATCCCGAGACAGGGAAATCAACTGCGAAATATGGAAAGTTGAGGCCTTGGGGGATCGGATCTGCTATGTGCAAGGGGCGTACTTTTGCGGAAAAGGAGATCATAGCACTTGGGTCGGCTGTTATTAGTCTTTGGGATATAACTCCTGCGGCTGGAGAGTGGGAATTACCTGCCATGATTCCCGGGACGGGAGTGAAGAAGCCAGTCAAGGACATACGAGTGGTGATACAAAGACGGGCAATGTAGCTAACAAGACCCGACAGCAAATGGGGAGCAACTCAACACCCAGGAAACCATAAGAGATGGTGACTTTAGACTAGACACACGAAACTTGGGGCGATCTGAGTATAAATCTGATGGTCTTTACCTGGTTTTTAACCACTATAGAGTAGCTTAGACTGAAGGTACCTCTCACGTCGTATCATGTTTGAGTGCGGCTTTGCATAGCAATTTGATATTCATTTCTGACCAGAGAGAAATATACGTAATTATTGCTACTAACCATATCCAAACAGTGCATTCGTAACAGTCCTCGTGAACTCATAGACTCATAACTTATTAGAGAAAAAAGAAGGAAAAAAAAGAAGAAGAAGAAGGAAAAAAAGAAGAAGAAAAAAAGAATCCCTCCAGTCATGGCCCTCAAATCAACCTCTTCCAATAATCCAACACACAAATAGCCACCAAAAGCCCGAGTTAGTGGCCGAGGAGGCGTTGGCACACTCCCGCCAAAAGGCACATGACCAAGAACAGCAACACCAGTCGGAAAGGCTCGAACTCGGGCTTGGGCTTCTCATTCGGCATCACCATTTCGACGCTGGGTTTTACGTCCACCACCGTCGAGATGGGTGCTTGCTGGAGGATTGGTACCTCTGTAATTGGCACCTCGTCGATAACTGGCGTTACCTCCATGACCGTGAGTATGGGTATTTGGTGAATCACCGCTGCCTCTTCGGCAATTGGTGTCTCTTCCTCTTGTCCAAAGGTGATAATACTCGGGTCCAGGAGCAACTTCTCCAATGTCTTGCAGGCATTCAGTCTTCTGCTTTCAAATGTACCCTGACCCTCTTGGCTAGTCTGTATAGACACCTTGCCAAGGTTCTGGTTGGCAGGCGTAACAATACCAAGTTTGAGAATCTGAGTTTCCGCACAGGTTTGAATAGCCTGAAGCTTAGCCAGAGCATTGGGGACCTCCAACACCGCACAGAAGGCAATAGCGTGGCTCATCTGGAGCGAAAGGTAGTTGACCTCCAAAGGGTTGCGGTGGACAGCATCATGGCGTACTTCCTTGACCGAGTTGAGCATGGCGGACAGGAAGTATTGGCTCTTTCTGATTCGGCAAAGTTTGTTCAGTTGTAGGTAATGTTGCTTCTTAAAAAAGTAGTATGTCCATCTGCTCAGCTCGGCTTCTTCAGGACAAGTCCAGCCGCTGTTCTGAAGAAGGCTTGGCATGGATTTTTGAGCGAACTGGAAACATGCGTACTCAAGGATTGTCTGCATTCTTTGGAGGATGAGGTTTTGTGTTCGGAGAGAAGGGTATGCCTGATTGGCAGGGACCTGATTACCCATGTTCTTGTGTGCCATCCACCATTGTGTTTTGTTTGATGATCCGGATGACGATCCGGTCATCCATGTAGATGTAGATGTAGATGTAGATGTGGTGCTCATATCATCATCAGTGCTTGAAGTATAAGGTGACATGGTGAATTAAAAAGTAGTAGAAGAATAGAGTAAGGAGTAGTGATGGTCTAGGCAGTAGTAGAAGAGTAGTAGTAGCAAAAGAGTGTGATGGTAATAGACTGACGTGAAAATAGTGTCAAAGACTGTGATGAATGTTGTAAGCTGTCTGAACAGAATGGGCAAGGTGTCGAGGGGTTTTTATAGACGTCCAGAAGGGGATGAAGTTGGGTAGAAGGGGAAAATAGAATTCTGGAAACTATGAGAAACTCAGCAGTAAGTTCCAGTAACGCCGAGTTTAAGTTGATCCCGTTTACATCTTGTCCCATTGATTACGAAATCAGAGCTACATGTGCAACAAATTCAGAAGTGGCGTCTTCAAGGGACAGTAATGTGACTCACAAGAAGGAAATAACGAACATTTCTTCCAGTTGAAGGAGAGAGGGGTTTTGCGTGGCCGAGTAACCAGAGAAATATTGACCAAATATCCGGCCAACAAATATGGATGGTTCTCGTGATCAACAGAAATTCTCGGCTTATTAGTTATGTACAATGCTTTTGACTATCCAGCCAACTTAATGTCCGTAAGCAAATGCCTTCAACCTCTCATATGCCGTGTCGAGATCATCGTTGATGATGATCTTGTCATAAACTCCAGATGTCTCGGCGTATTCAACTTCAGTCCGAGCCCGGGCCAGTCTCTCCTGTATCTTGATTTCCCCGTCTGTTCCACGAGCACGAAGTCGACTCTCAAGCACTTCAAAGCTTGGTGGCTTGATAAACACGTAGCGGGCATCGAGACTTTGGGATTTTTGGATCGCTTTTACTCCCTCAATGTCGATATCAAGAAGTATGACCGAGTTTGGGCCGTTTTGGCGTGCAATCGCCTCTTTGCTCGTTCCATAATGATGGCCACTGAAGATGGTATGTTCAATGAACCCTCCTTCAGCTATGATGCTTGAGAATTTGGCCGAAGACACAAAATGGTAGGCTACCCCCTCGATTTCTCCAGGTCGTGGCCCACGCGTCGTATGCGAAACCACTTCTGAGAACTTGCCAGGATTGGAGTCGATGAGTCTTTGTATCAAAGTGCCTTTGCCAACTCCTGACGGCCCGGACACGATAATTGGCCGTAAGTCAGCGCCAGTTACTTAGAGAAGATTAGCTGTGAAGACAGAGACGAAGATTTCAGGATACCTACCTTGAAGTTGTGTAGAAGCCATCGTTTCTGCCTTGAGGATGATGAGTAGGATTGTGGGAAGGGAAAATCCTAATTATACGGGGGGAAAGGGTGTTTGTTTTGTTTTGAGCAAATCTTCGACTTGTATATTGGGGCTTATGATAAACAGAACTAACTTTGAGTATTAGGGCTTGAGTGACTATTCAATATTGCGGTAAGTATTAAGTAGTAAGTCGAGTAGACCATATTGTCTCGTGATATCACTGGTCTGCCTCGACATACTTTGGAATTATTGGGAAACTCTCTGGCGATAGGGAGGGGTTATCTCACAAATTATAACACCCTGGTGAAGGGCATCTTACACGATGCGCGAATGTGTCAAAAAGTAACTGAATCCTTTTGACCGTGTAACCTTAATCCGCCAAAGAGATATCGAATAGCGTTGTCAAATCGACAAGCCAATCTAGCTTCAACTACAGTTCCAACAAAACAAATTATTTAAATCTCCCTCATTGAGATAGTCGGAGCACACTATTAAAAATCTCTATACAAAGGTATCTATCAAACTCCTACAAGGTAATCAGCCTTGTATCACCATCTTCTTCGAAAGATAATCAGTTCTTTAGAGACCGTCACGAAAGGCATTGCTAATTTCTCTCAGATGTGCCTACAAGCAAACGAAATATGCGCCCAGTGCAAAACCGCCATGAACTTTTTGAGTTTGAACAATACGCCGCAAGGCCAGAATATTGCCTGCCTCGGGACGTGGAGTTCCACGCAGTTGGAAAAGGTCGAAGGAGCGTGTATCGTTATCCTTTTTATGACAAACACTCGATCTGGCCATCCGATATGAAAAGGTCACGATGATCGTGAGAATAAGCAATATGCAAGAGGAAAGTTTCTGGTACGATATGGTCGGTTGGCTTGAGGAATAACACGGTATATTTATTCGACATACTCTGGGCACTAACTGCACCTGCTCATCTTAATATTCAGTGATAACTTGATGAATGTGAGGCTATTTATTATTGCGGGCTTTACATAGGACTGCAATAGCTTGTCTATCATGGACTTAGATGTATGGTGATCGTATCGCGTAGAGAACATTCTTCCTTCTGGAGAATTACCTTCTTCTGTGGAATCTGGCATGCAGCTGGTGATGGTTCGCCAAAGCATTCACCTAGTAAGCCGCACGAGACATTCGAAGTCGGCTTTGTTTATCCAAGTAACATACTGGCCAGCTTCAACCTAGATCATTTCCCCATGGCAATAACTAGAAAAAGAAGAATGAGAGGCGGGACCGTGGAGATGATAGACGTCTATACTCCAACCATGTTCCGCAGCTACACCCCCGGACAACAACCTCACAAGGAATGATGACACTTGAGTTTAACTGCCTCTAGAGGCAGTAAGGCGGAAGAACAAACCACCCATCCTTAGCAAATTTATTACAGTCAGGCCCAACAAGATTGCCAGAAAAGATCCCTCTGTGTCCTAGAAATAATCGTTCATCGTTATGAGTCTATCATGCTTCTTTTATACTTTTGTAATCATGCAAACACCTCTTCGGCGTCTCAAACTCCTTCTAAGAATACCGATGTATCTCTTAAGCGCTCTTCTCAGTGTAGACAAAAGCATCTAGCTCCTGGTATGTCTTCTCCAGGTCGTCGTTGACAAGGATCTTGTCGAACTCGGCCGATCGCGCCCATACAAGCTCGTCCTGCGCACGGGTCAGACGCTGCTGGATGCTCTCCTCGGTCTCGGTGCCGCGGCCGCGCAGACGTCTCTCGAGCTCTTCGGTATCGGGGGGCGAGACAAAGACGTAGCGAGCGTCAATGCTAGAGGCCTTGACTTGCTTGACACCCTCCATCTCGATGTCGAGGACAACTACTTTGCCCTTGGCAGTCTGCTCCTCAATAGTCGCCTTGCTCGTTCCGTAGAGGTTGCTTCCGAACTGGGCGCTGCAGCAATAAGTGTTAGCATATGCGCAAGTCTGGCGTGGGGTCAACTTACTGCTCAACGAAACCATCCTGGGCAATCAAGTCCCGGAAAGCCTCCTTGGTGACAAAGTTGTATTCGACTCCATCCTGCTCGCCGTTACGAGGACCACGGGTGGTATGCGACACGGACAGAGTAAAAGTCTCGGGGTGTCGGCTGAAGAGCATGTTGATCAGTGTACCCTTTCCGACACCGCTGGGGCCTGAAATAACGAGGGGTCGACGGTCTGAAGGAGAAGCCATTGTGAAAGAGCGTCTATCGCCAGAGATTAGTTCGTGTGTAATGGAGTATGAGAGAGGGGGACTCACTTGGGAACTTGAAAGACGGGGATTTTAGTAATTGGGGATGTTGAGTTGCGCTTCGCATAACCCAGAAACCACCGCATCGTGGGAAAATGCTAATGGCGGGTGCTACTGCACGAGCATGACCGCCCGCTGTGGGGGACTCGTCCAATCACGTGCTGCATCCGGCTTGCCTGTGGTGAAGACTCATGAGCAGCAATTATATTTATGATTGCCAATGAAGTATCGCGTAGTCAGCTTCTAAACCCCAGGTGATCCGACTCACGTACAAGTGAGACGGGCCGCGTAGTACGGTAGGGCACATTTAGAACGATCCATGGAAGGTTTATAAATATCAGCAGAATTTAAGGCCATTTAGTCTATGAGAAATTCATAGAATCTCGGAAAACTTCACTAAAATTGGGGCGAATTTCTTAAAACATTGAGGAATTTACCAAGACTTTATATGTATTTATTGAAACTACTAGCCTACTATGATGAACTCAGGTTAATCAGGAATAAATTATTAATTACTATCTAGAATTCATACTCTAATCTATCATTGCAGCTCGTCACATTAGCAGTTTGCATTCGAAATGTTACACATCCACCTCATGTTGCCGTATCATTAACCATTCATCATCCGTCATTAGTCAACTCGATGCTTGTTATGTGAGCTTCCTCTTTCAAGCTCCGGGGTCCGCACCTCGCGGATTCGTTCATCCTGTGGATCAACAGCCTCAACTGTCGTGTCCCAATGAATATAGAATAATCTTCCTCGCCAGTTGACCGTGTTACCGCAGACAACAGCAAATGCCCACACGGGCAGGGCAAGAGCCTCGCGGCCAACCCACGCGGCCAGGAATTCGAAGAATCCACGTCTTTTGATACCACCACGCGTTGTGTAGCCCTTGGCGAAGCAGGGTGTGTCTTCGTCAACTTCTATAGTGACACCAGAATGCAGACAGCGGTGACCGAAATAGTCTACGAGCATCCAAACAGTTGATGTGGCAAACCACGCAATCACCATAGCCGTCCATGTCTGGGGCATTCCCCAGCTCGTGTTGAAGAACGGCAATGTTGTAATGGCGAAGGAAAAGTAAGTGGCGAAGAGGAAACACTCGGTAAAAGGCTCGAGAATTGTCGCAGATAGGACTGTATACTTCCTGGCTCGAAGCCATCGAGACCGCCGTGCCGCATAAGCCTTGACAGACATACCCGACATTGGCTGTACAGCAATATCTCCCCAAACTAGGCCGTGCTTCCTGAAACCGGGGAAGTCGGTAAGCCACAGCATCTCCCCGATTAAATGATCTTCGCAGATGTTGTGAGAAAAATAATCCACTCCAGTCGGTAGGTTTTTGTGCTGAGGCAGCTTCGGGTTCAGAATAGCGTCAGTCGCGTGGTCGAGGTGAGATTTCCGGAACATGTTGCTCTTGCCAACAGCACATGGGGCTACGCCGACAGTATTGATGGCGCTGTAGAATTTGGCGTGCGCAGTCGCCATGAACATTTCGTCAAGTCGCCCACCACCTTGAGAAAAGACTTGAGGATCATCGTGAGAATCCTCATCGATCAAGTCAGGGGCGGTGTGGAGTTCGTCGGAAGAAGTAGCTAGGAGGGATTGGCCATCTGCCGCAAGAGGCGTCGAGTAATCGATCAAGTCCACAACAATGGGTAGCTGATGAACAAACTTGTATGGCTTTGAGCCACCCCCAACCTTGTATCCCTCAAGTTTGTCAACCATTCGACCCAACACGCCTTTGGCCATCCAGACATTGCAGTCCACAATCCATATAATGTCTCCCTTCGCTTCTCGGTATGCGCGGCTGAGATTACGAATCTTGGGGTTGGGGCCCATGTTGACGGTGTCGCCCAGAGCATAGTCTTCCTTCTCTAGCATGATACGCGCGTCGATCGCGGGAAAATCGTCGATAACTTTCTGGAGGATCGGGTACGCGGGATCGGAGTCATCTTCGAGGCAGAGACGGATCGAGATTTTGTCCTGGGGGTAATCTTGTCGAAAGGAGGCGGCGATGCAATCGTAAAGCCTGGGTTCTACGCCCTTGACGGGACGGATTATGGTGACATGTGGCGCATTTCGTCCAAGTTTGGAGGATACTGGCGGATCGGGGCGACGATTAAAGTTGCGAAGGCTGTGCGCTGGTTAGGGGAGATATCAAGTTTCTTGGTGGAGGGAAACTCACAGTGACCGCATACCAATAGAAACCACCAGGACGACAACGCCTGCCAATATCAAGAAGGCAAGAGCAAGCAGCTCGATCCACGAGTGCATCGCGAGTTGGATAGCCGTGCCAAAAGGGGCGGCAAGAGGCGTAATTGACTGAGCTGAGAGTAAAGATTAGGCAAGTTCCAAATAAAATTAGGCATAGACTTACCTAAGTTCTTCTATCCTCTTGTCTAAAGCGCACAGATCTTTAGACGAGAGGATGTGAGGTGGTATTTTGATGCCAGGTGGAGGAGGAAACTTGAAAATGCACTTGGCCCCGCCAGATATTACTAAGGCACAGTGGATGTGCGATTTACACAATCAATTGACTGTTCTTAGGTCTTAATGTATCTAAGAATATAAAATTTATGATAATTTTGAAGGATCTTCAGTGTAAACTTTATTAGATTCGTATATAAATTTGTGAAGTTTATGTGAGTAGATACTTTGTTGACTTCATAGTGCAAAGCTGCGGCTCAGCCCCATGGAGGCGTAGATGTCAAGTCGAGACTGCACAATGACGTATTAATAGAATAGATGATAAATTACAGTACTGTAAGTTTATCAATAATAGACTCATGCGCATAGAGTCGCAGTCATGATGCGGACAAGATGTACCGATCAAATTGCTGTAAAGGTCGTTTTAAGCTTCAGGGTAGTCTGGCTAAAATTGACCAAACAATATGTCATTCCAACGCTCCCACGTTTTGTGAAGCTTCTTGGCTGATCATGGCGCGCCTCATGTCAGTTAACGGCACAGCGATCGGGTCAATTATAAAGTCGTCCGGTTTTCTCAGCTAGGCGACCTGCGGTTCAAATGTGCTATTGATAAGCAGCTTCCGCGGCGTGTTAGTTTCTTCCAAAGCCTTGGGTAGGTTAGTGAACCTGTGCTTACACAGCTCAAGAATGTTGGAGATGACCACAGATCGGACGAGAGTCCATTATCTTTCAGTAAAGAAGTAATTTGGATGCATATAAAAGACAGTGACCCAGGTCAGCAATGCAGCACGCGCTGCACACTCCCTCATCCAAGACAAATTATCCTATCAAACATATACTTCAACCCAATAGTAATAACTGCAAAAGTCTAAAACCATGGCTTCTTTTGACGACAAGGGATTTCCAGTGGTTCATCTCTCCAACGATGGCTGGTCAACTGAAAATGAAGCTACCGCGACTTGCTTCTGCGGAGCTGTACAACTGGTCCTTGTAAGTCTCAAACACCTAATTACATGTCATCATGAGTTCCAGTACCCTAACACAACCGGATAGCCACTTAAGAAACCAGGTTTAAGGAACCGTCACGTCTGTCACTGCCTCGACTGTCGCAAGATCGGCTCAGCCTTTTACCAGTCCAACATCACAGTAGACGACTCATACCTCAAATACACCCGTGGTGAGGACAATCTCGCAACATTTAGCGAAGTCAAGACAATTCGCGCCGATGCAACCATGACCAACTACTTCTGCAAGACTTGCGGAACTCTCATGTATCGCCGCGGTGCTCGCTTTTCGGGGCTAACGATTCTGCGCACTGGAACTGTTGATGATCTCGCTCTAGCTGAGACCAAGTTGAGGCCGCAGGTGGAGCAGTTTATTGAGAGGAGGGTTGCTTGGTCGAAGCCAATTGATGGTACGGCGCAGGTGGTGGGAATGTTTTCACCTGAGGATATCGAGGGAATCCCGTAACATGTTACATGACATCTTATCGTGTTGGTATATGACTGAATATACTGTTGTGTTATACAGCTTATGTCGGTACGAGTTTGGCGTTAGATTGACGATTGTGAGCCTTGCGTTGCACGTTCTACGCCCTGTCCAAGCTGCGTTATACCTAGGCGATCTAATGTATCTCTAGCATTAGTGCACAAAATAATGGGATTCATGCAGCATCAGTCACAGTCTTGTTTACCATCCAATTGGATAAGCATGATTACAGTCTCATCGCGAGGTGCTGGACCTTTCCGGCCAGTATCGGTTACTTTCCTTAGGTAGACAACAGACAAAATGAATAATTAATGCATAAGAATATCCAGTACTGGAGTTTTGACAAATATCTGGCATGAGAATTTAGTACCAGACTATACAGCTTGAGGTTCAGGCCGTTGTGGACACACTTGGTCATCTATGGAATGTACCAAAGTGGGAAGTGGAGAGGTTGAACAGAGTTGGCCTTGCGCACGAGGCATCAAAGTGGAGAGCTCCAATTCCAGAAAACCTCGACTTTTCTGGCCCCATCAACTTTTTCTCGTCATCATCCTCACAAAAACAACAAAATCTCTCAAAGCTCCCGTGGAAGCTTCAGCCACCTCGGTCGAGCTTCGCACTTGAGCAATTGATATTGTTCACCTTTCGAGGTTGAGCAGTTGTTGCTGTGAATGGCCACGAGGATCAATTCCCAGCCAGCATCGTGCCTGGGTCACGTCCTAGACAGGTAGGTTTTCTCTCCTTTTATTTCGTCATGTTTCTCCTAGAGAAACGATTGCATCGCAGCGCGCCTGCGTGCTTTCAACTCCAAGAAGCACCCCACGAGAGCTTCGTCATGTTGCGGTGATGACACCATATCAAGATGCCGAGAGAATCCATTCATTTGGTCTCCCATGAAGCTCTGATTATGACTACAACGGTATCTGAGCAACATTACACCTTGTCTTTTGTTCATCTCCATCTTTATGAGATATCAACTGACATTTGTCGTCAAGACCAAGATGACACCGGCGAGAAATGGCTGAAGTTCAATCATTAAACACAGAACCCGTCGGTATTCCGTCTACCACGGATTCTGCCGGTCCCCAACAGCTCCAGCAGCGGGGACCTTCTCTCCATCAGATCTACGCTCTTCCGGCGCCGATCCGCACGTTCCCTTTACCGGTCTTTTACCCGAACAACCCCATATCCTTCTTCCATGTCGCGTATGCGTGGTTAGGCCAACTGTGGTCTCCGCCCAAGGCGGAACCTTCGGTTGTGCACAACGGAGTATGGTCTGCCGCTACATCATCCGTTCACATCACGGATGATGTCGCTACTCGAGCCCTCTGGGAGCAAGGCTTCTATGGAAAGGGTAGTCTCAGTCGTAGTGAACCGAATTGGCTCAAGCGTGAACAAGTCCGTCAAGGACTGGCTGATGCACATGTTAGCGAAATCATGACTGTGCAAAGACGTGAAGAACGTATGCGCGCCAAGTGGGAGCGAGCACGTCTGGAACAGGAGGCTATAAGAGAGACACGCCTCAAGGAAGCTGAAGAAGCCAAAGCGCGAGAAACTAAGGCACGAGAAGCTAAGGCACAACAAGCCAAGGCCTTCGAGGCTAAGGAAAGAGAATTGCGGGCCCGGGAGTCGAAAGATATCGCTGAGCCCAGGACAATTAAGCCGACTTCGCTTCCAGCTGCTCTTACAGCTTATGAGTCTCCCGTCAGTCCTGCTGCGCTGCTAGCCATGCCTAACTCTGCGGCCTTGGTTATTCAGCCGAAGCCTATTAAGCCTGTCAATCTTCCAGTTTCTTCGCCATCTTACGACTCACCAGTAAGCCCCGCTTCGCTGTTGGCGCTGCCGAATTCGGCGGCAGAAGTTGGCATGGCAGAAGTTGCTGATGACGCCAAGAACGGCTTGGATGGATTGGGTATCTCTGGTGTTCATATCTCAGCGCTTGGGCTGTCAGTTAATACTCTTCTCAACGGTACTATTACGGAATCGAGCTCGATTGAGGAACCCAATGGGGATACCCCGAACGACACGACTTCTATTGCTATTAGCTCGTCGTCCAACTCTTCGGATGCGGAGGATGCTGCAAAACCCAAGAAGCGACGTAAGAGCGTTCGATTTTCACCAACAGTGGAATCAACTACATTCCACTTTGGTGATCCACCGAGCCCGAAGCGATCGTTCTCAAACGGCACAGCGAACGAACTGGACGACGTACGAGCTGTCCCACCTGTGGCTTTGAACGGGCATGAAGAACTTTCGGTGCAAAATGTTACCAAGCCGGCGCTCAAGAATATGGAACACCTTCAGCTGATGCCAGAGGAGGCTTTCTTCTTGAGCTTTGGGCTGGGTGCTTTGACTGTTAGCGATCCTGCCACAGGTTCTCAGCTATCTACCTTGGAATTATTGAAGACTTTCCGACAGCACTCGTACTTCCCTCCCCGAGTCGAGCCTGAGGATCCTGCTCTGCAGCCTGATGACAATTTCCTTGTTCATTACGCCGTCTATCATCACTTTAGATCCCTGGGCTGGGTTCCTCGTGGAGGGATCAAGTTCGGCGTCGACTGGCTGCTGTATGCTAGAGGGCCCGTATTTGATCACGCCGAGTTTGGACTGATTGTGGTTCCATCCTACTCTGATGCCATATGGAAAGCGGCTGGAAAACAGAACCCGCAGAAGACTTGGCAATGGCTCCACGGAACAGTGCGCGTCCTCTCTCACGTCACCAAGAGTCTTGTCTTGGTCTATGTTGATGTACCGCCACCTTCAAAATTTGAGGAGGCTATGAAGGACGGAGTCGCTGAGGCCCTGAAACTCTATAAAGTAAGAGAGGTAATGGTAAAGCGATGGTCAAGCAATCGTAACAGAGGTTGATTTGACGGAGCTGTTTACTCTACGCTGATTTCACGAATTATGTATGCTGGAGGATGATCTGTTCTTGGGCTTAAAAACAGGCGGCAGGGCGTTTGGATCCTGTACAGAACAAATGTATTATGACAACGAATCAATACTCAGACCTCTCAGAGGTGAGAATACGAAATAACATGAACAACATCATCATTTCCTGTAATTCCATAACGTGCATGTGAAATGTGTAACTGAGCTTATTTCTCATCATCTTATGAGCCCATTTTTGCTTCTGACTGAAGCTATCGTTGGGTCCAGCTCCAGTAACGCGGGGTTTAAGCCGAGAAACCCCACATGAAGTAATGCTTCCCTTTTGGCCGAGGTAAGGTCATGACCGTGGTGGTAATTATATAGAAGTTCTTTCTATGTGTGTAGCGTTACCTTGTCACGTAATTTTTGAATGCTTTTTGCCTGACCTTTCCTTGTTTCCATCTAAGTGTCACACTGCAAACGGGTGTTATTGCAAGCCATGTTCTCTCGTCGATTGGTAGCTCGGAGCTGCAGAGTAATTCCCCATGGGGTCTCAGCATGCCAAGCGAGTGCTCAAAGACTACATTTCAGGTCTCACAATGTACAATATCTCACTCACCAACGGAGCCTTACAGCAAAGAGCTTTAAAACACCACCTCTGTTTGAACCAACAAATACTCTCAAAACCAACGACAACAACATCACCATCTCCAGCGGTGATCGCTTCATTCACATTCAAGATGAGAAGCATGGCGGTTGGACGAGACTCGATGCTGTTGTTCTTCGCGATAGCTGTACGTGTGCTACATGTGTCAATTCAGCTTCTGGACAAAAAAGCTTTGCGACGACGGCTATTCCTTCTGATATCGCCATCGATGGCATACGCGGAACCTCAGATGGCGTGGGCATCACGTTCAGGAACGACATGTACGCAGACCACGAGACGATTCTTCCCTGGTCAACAATAGACAAGGCTCTTGGCAAAAAACATGTGGAGAAGATGCCGTATCCAAGACAAGACGCTGTGTATCCCAAAACAGGCCGCACATTCTGGGACAGGGCAACAATTGAGAGCCGCGTTCGCAAGATCGACTACCACGAATTCATGAAAGGTTCTGACGCATTCTGGCATACTCTGCTAGATTTGACGAATCTCGGTCTCGTCTTTCTGAAGAATGTGCCGCATGATGAAAACTCCATCATAGATATCACCACGCGCATCGCAAACATCAAAGAAACCTTCTACGGACGCACCTTCGACGTGCGTGCGAAGCCGGACGCGGAGAACGTAGCTTATACGAGTGGATATCTGGGATTGCACCAAGATCTGCTTTATCTCGAGAGTCCGCCAGCGATCCAACTACTTCACTGTATGGAGAACTCGTGTAATGGTGGAGAGTCACTGTTCAGCGATGGATTGCACGCGGGGAAGTTGCTGTGGCTGCAGAACTCACCGACAGTGAAGAACCTTGCGCGAGTGAAGATTCCTTATCATTACGAGAAATATGGGTATTTTTACCGTCAGCAGCGATTGCTATTCGACGTCGGTGAAGATGGAAACCTGGCTGCTGTGTACTGGAGTCCGCCTTTCCAGAACCAGTTCCAGATTCCCTCTGTAGATGCGCGAGCGTGGCTTGAGCCAGCCCAGCTTTTCGACGGTTTGATCAATGACCCTGAAGCGATGTTCGAGATGAAGATGAAGCCGGGAGAGTGTGTACTTTTCGACAATATGCGGGTTATGCATGGGCGGAATCAGTTTGATGTCGGTGGCGGGTCGAGATGGTTGAGGGGTGCGTATATCGCGAGAGAGGACCTGGTAAGCCGTGTACTACATGTTCCTGAGGAACTAGCGGCAGAGTATCGTGCTGGTAAGGAGTGGAGTCGTGAGAGGGAGGACGAGGAGCTGAGGGCGTCGGAGTGGTTTGGCAAGGTTGAGGGCCAAGTTGGTGACATGGTTGATGGGTTGAGGAGAAAGGGGGCCGCAGAGTTGGGAGAGAGTGACTACCAAGTATTGAACTGTTGATGGGGTAAAATTTAGACATGCATAGCATAGCGAGGATCAATATTGATGAATTATTTAAATTGGTCTAACTGAGAGTCCCAAATGCTGGCGACTGCTTTTCCGGATTACCATTCCAATACGCCTTAATGGACCCAGTCCAACCTAACACACTGCATCATGAATCGTCCCTCTTCAATCATAAACTAGACTCGTATAATGGGTAGATTTCTACCACTTCTTGGCCTCAACACCCTCAGGAGGCACCGTCTCTACCTTTCGGTCCTTGACGTCGTTCCAGTCCGTGCTGAGACTGGTACCATTGCTCTCTGTGAAGCTCTTCATCATGGCTCGCTGCTGCTCGGGATTGGCGTCCTTGAAGAGTTTCTTGAAAAAGACATTGACGTCCTTCTCCTCGTCGGAGTCGATGTCGGCGCCGACGGTGTCCCAATTCTTGGGGCCAGTACGGGAAGATGTAGGGTACGAGGCGGCTGGCTTAGAAGAACCTGTAGATGAAGTAGTAGTCCCCTTTCCTTTGTCCTCGGTGGATGGTGCAGGCTTGTCTTGGACGGGTGTAGCCTTTTCCGAGGCATCTGCGGTGTCCATGGCCTTCTTGCGAGCTTCCTTGAGAGCCTTGAGCTTTCTAGAATCACGATCAGTACAAGTCTTTGCTATGGATGCTCGAATTGCATACTCATCAGTCTCTGAATCGGGAGCTGTCTCAGTGACTTCACTCTTGAGCTGCTTCCATTTCCCAGGAGTTGACTTCTTGAGGTTCAGCTCGACCTTGTTGGGGGTGACTCTACAAGTGGATGCGTCCGTGTCAATTTCACCCCAGAGGTTCAACGTAAAAGGCTTCTCTTCCCCGCTGGGCATAATGACGGAGTCAAGGTGCACAGAGTTTGTTTTGAACTGGACCTGAAGCTTCTCCTTGTTAACGCCCTTGGAAAAGATAGAAACGGTCATGTTGGTGTCGTTCTGGAATTCCTGGAGTCGCAGAGGGGTATCGGCTGGCACGATTGGTTTAGGAGCAGCTTGAGTTGTAGCAGCTGGTTCTTTGCTAGGTTCGTCCTTCTTGGTTCCAAGGTCCGACAGGTCCTTACGCTCGGGCTTTTGAGTTGTGGTGAGATTGCGTGAAGGGTCGTCCTTCGGAGTCTTCTCCATAGCAAATAGAATCTGCATTCGCAGGGTGCTCGCTATGCGCCACTCTTTGGCATTTGGAACATCATTGCTCCCAACTGCCAGTGCACCGCCCTTTGACTGGTTGATATTGTCGGTAGCCGACTCCTCCTGCGCATCCTTCAGCGTCACACTGTATGAGCCACTCTCGTCGATGAGCAGTTTAGCAGGATCCTGCTTCTCGATAGCCGGGAGACCCTTGACCAAGCGCATGGCGTAGACACAGCAGGCATCAGCGTTGGCATATTGTCCAAGACGGAAGTAGGCGACAGCACGACGGTAGTGGGCATCGAGGAGGAGGGGTCTCTTGTTACGCTCGTACGCGGTATGCCAAGCGAGATTGGCATCATCGAGGGCTTCTTGGAATCTCTTTCGGTTGATCAGGGCTTTCGATCTGTTGACGAGCCAGAGAGGATTCTGGGAGGTCTTGAGAGCAGCCGAGAGCTTGTCGATGGCTTCGTCCCAGTTGCGCGCGTCGGCCGCAGCGAGGCCTTGTTGGGCCAGCGTGATATGCGACATGATGGAGTTGTGTGTGCTGGTGCTCTGTGGTGAAGTAAATAATTTAAAGAAAAGAGTACCTAGTCGTGTAGGAGAGATGTGGTGTAGGAGGTTTGCTGCAGACAAGGCAGCAGCTGGAGATGGGAGAGCTGCAGTTCCGTATTGGTCATGGTTGGTTCTGGAAGCTTTTGGTGGGGCATCATGGTAGCTCATGGTAGCTCATGTTAGTGAAAGGCCATTCTTAACATGAGAGACAAACGATGCCATATTTTTGTTGAAATTAACCACAAATTCAATAAGAGACCAGGAGAATTCCATGTGTTGCATGTATTTTATTCGTTGAAATGACCGAGTAACCAATTTGTGTTTGCGCACAAATGTCAACTTTGGCCGGCTATTACAGAGCCAAGGCACACTTACTAAGAAATAACCACAGGATATGATTGCTACTGGTATTGTTATACGATTATCCAGAAGCTCGTGTTGAAGAAGTTAACGGCATCCCCTGGTTGTATTTGCCAGGCGCAGTGCGGAATCACTCCAACTAAGTTGCATGTAGCCAAGCCAGTGTAACTGTAGCAAACATGACAGTCAAGGCATCTTCTGTTTTCTACCAAGACCCGTCCATGTTGCGTTGCGTTTGGAGCCAAATTCGAGTATCATACCCATAGATGAACTGGTATGCCACTTTATCATTATCATTACCGCCATCATCTCTTTTAAGTTCCCATCCCCCATTCTCAAATCCCAACTCTTGCGTGGTGTAAGTGGCTGTGTCTTATTAGGCCCACGCTCCATCTTCAAATTCAAGCCGATCATCAATTATCAGTTCTTTTGGTGACTTACTTGGTAAAAGTGAGGGTTAATTCAGATAGGCCCAGTAATTAGTTCTGCGGGCATACTTGTTGCCCTTTTGCTCTTCTTCCTCCTGGATGTCTGCACATAGCACCTTGTAGTTTCGACACATCCTCCATAAGACCCAGACGATAATGGTGAGAAAAAACCCAAAGACAGCTCCGATGATGCCGTGGATTTCCGCTGGCTTGAGCCCCATCGTGACAGGCTTATCACGGCGAGCGAACCGTTGGCGAACGAACCGTCGGCGTAAGAGTCGGAGACGTCTGGGGACCGCGTAGATAGGCCTGCGGTGGAAACTTGGTCTGCTGGTGCGGCGGTAGAGTCTCCAGAGCCAAGCTCGTTTCCAAATATGTCTCGATCGCTTTTCTTCTTCTTCTCGCCCTCTTTCTACGACCTTTTGGGCGACGAGCGTTGCGCCAGCGATAGCACAATAAGTAAAGACCAGTGAGGACTCCCAAGTTGATCAAGACCACTGCGAGGGCTATGTCTCTGTCGCGCATTAGGTTGAATGTGATGGTAAAGATATTGGAAAAGAACAAGAGTGAATTTTGCGGCTCGACTTATAGTTGGAAAAAGAGAGAGTTGCCAACAAAGTTCGAGATGGATGTATTGTCATGTGTGAACCATATTGTGCTTGATGAACTTTGTATATTGGCGATTAAGACTACTTGGCTCCTGTGTCCTCGTTGTCGTTACTGGAGCATTATGTATCCATCTAGAGTTCCTCAACACCATTAAAATTTGTCTCATTAGCCTTGACAGCACCGGATTTGTCCCATTCACCTTTAACTCAACCAGTCTTGGCGCTGTTCGTCTTGGCTCCAGTTGATCCTGATCCATTCTCCCCCACAGCCCAGCTGGGCACAAGGTTTTCTTCGGGAAATCTCTTCGCAAACATTCCCAACGCTTTGATCGTAAAAGTAAACTTGTAGTTGGGGTACGAGATCATGCAGGATTTGTTGAAGACACCTTCGATGGCCTCCTGAAGCCACTCTCCATTGGCCTGTTGACGGTCCATAATGAACTGAATGCCCTTTCTCAGGGGTTCCACATGGGGATATTCTGCTTCCATCAAGCCGATGAGAGCCCAAGCTGTCTGGACAACGAGAGAGCCTGAGGGGTGTTCGACATACTGCATAGTTTCGCAGGCCTGTTGATGTTAGTAAAGTTCAGCCAAAAACTGTTGGGGGAGCATACCTTGTAGCTTTCCGACCAGCCGCCGTCGGCTCTCTGCTTGGAAATGAAGAAATCACAGCCACGTCTCGAGTTCTCGCCGGTGGTGTATGTCTGACCGATGTGCTTCATGCTCTCGAGGGCAAACATGCCTGCGTAAGTAAAGCAGATGCCCCAGCTGCCATACCAGCTACCATCAGGGCGTTGATTGGACTTGATCCATTCGGCCGCGGTTCGGATCAAAGTCTTGACTTCGTGTGTGCGGTAATCGGGCCAGTGCTCGTTGAACAGGGATAGAGCTGTTACGCAAGCTGTCGTGCATTCGGGGTAGTCGTATTCGATCATGATGCGACCAAAGACCTCGGCGGCGTTGAGCATCTCTAGCCATTCACCGCCACGTCGCTTCTCGTATGATGACATGCCACCGTTATCGTTCTGATACAAAAGGAGGGTATCGACGGCGTCAAAGATCCTTCTGTCGTCAAGGACCTGAGGAAGACCACCGACCTTTTGTAAAAGAATGATAGCTTTCAGTGCCTCCGAAATACAGTCGCTGACGCCGTAGCCCTGATCCCTGTTGCTGAAAGGCCAGCCACCCTTTCGAGGTTGACGATAGCATACTTCTTGATCGACACAGTTCTCTCTGATTTGCTGTCGTTCCAGATAATGGAGGGACTTCATCAACATAGGTTTGTACTTTTCGTCCTTGTGAAGGCCAGCCTCGAAAACTGCTTGAATCAAGAATGCTGTATCCCAACACTGGACACCGTTGGTACCGTTGACCAGCAACCCCTCGTCTTTGACCCAGATGTACTCCTCAAGCCGCTCAATGTGCCTTTGGACGCCATAATTGTCGGGGCCGTCACGGGCATAGCACAAAACAGTATTCATGGTAGCATTTACGGGTGCCAAACAAGCGTAGTCCGTGTTGGCATCCTCCATATCGACTTGCTTGCTGGACCATTCTTCGGCCTTCTCTTTCAGAATGTTGGGTCGTAGGTATGGGTTCCAGACATTGACAATAAGCCAGTTTGCCGTGTTGAGAAGCCATGACTTGGGATGGTAGTTGTCGACGACGCCGATACTGTTGCGATGATTCGTCCAATTGATCTTAGCGTAGTCCTCGATAAATACTTCCTTCTTCAGTGCCCGGGTAACGTCTGTTTCCTCGCAGCTCCATCGCTTCGAGTACAACCAACCCATGGGAAGGAATACCATACGAATATGAATCCACCATCTCCAAGGCGCAAAAGGAACCCAGTCAGGGAGTAGCCAGATCTCAGGTGGTACAGGATTGACAACATCCCAACTCATTACACCTAGGACTGCCATCCAAAATTTGGCCCAGTGCGGCGCATATAGTGCTCCTCCCATCTTGTGAAGGGTTCCCCTAGCTCTGACCAACACAGGATCCTCGGGGTCCACGCCGACAAGTCGAAGGGCAACATAGTTCATGAGGGTGCCGAAAACACTACTCTCTCCTTCGATATGCAGACCCCAACCGCCATCCTTGGGATGCGCTCGGGCAGACACATAGTTGTAGATCGCAGTCGCTTTCGCAGGGGACACTGGTGTTCTGGTGACATACCAGGTAATGACCAAACTGGGGAGGAGGAACATCGGGCCTCCATATTCGCAACCCCAATGACCACTGGGGAGTTGTAGCTTTTCGAAGAAATCGAGGCCATTCGTGGCGGCTTTTAATGGGTCGTCGGGTGTGGGAAGATCAGGGAGATCCTAGAATTGCATTGTTAATTGTGACTTGAAAAGGGGATAGGTGACAACCAAGGTGAACTTACCAGCGGCAAGTTCAAGTACCACTTCTCAGCATAACTCTGTGGCCATTCCCTTGCGGCATCGTCATCCTCAAGGTAGTGCCACGTGTGGCGGCTGTCGTCGTCCTTGAGCCTCCATCTTGTCTTGTCCAACTGCGAACTAATTCGCGGCTGCTTGGGGAATGGCTGACCCTGTTTCAACAGTGGTTCCGACTCGGAGTCGGCGGCGCGCTTACGCGACTTCACTGCGCTAACGTCACGTCCACTGGAATTTGCGACCATTTTTTGCGCAAGTGTCAGGATCTTGAACGGAACGCAAAACGCAACTTTTGAGGGTTCAATTGGAAAAACAGTAGTTCATTTAAACACCCCAGGAACGGAATAGAGTGGAATGATTCACAGACCCGGAGCACTAATGAGAAGCCCGCGGGCACCCGGTGGGACCTGCCGGCGCTGGGCTCCTTCCCGTCCCCGGTTCATGTCAGTCCCCCCCAGGTTTAGCGGTCAAGCCCCTGAAATCAATTGACGTGCAGGATTGGACGAAACCTCCAAAAGCAAACATCAACTACAACAGTGAGCGTATTCGGACATCTCAACCAGGGTTTATCGAAGATCAAAGCCAACTCAAGCAAAGTCATTCAATTTCAAGCGAAGATGGACGGAGACGGAAATATTTCTCAAGAAAATGCTACACAAAGACTAATACAAGGCGATGCTAATCTCATATCAGAGGCATCCGCGGATGAGAATACTGATACGAATACGACAGATAACTCCAGCGTCGGGAGCGTTGTGGCTCGCATTGAGAGCATCTTCATGCAAGTCGTTGACGCTTTACATGCGGGCCAAGAGCTAGCACTTGTACATACTTCCCGAAGATCCTCTCGCCGTTCTACAGCTGCGCAAACAGAGGCGGTTCAATATCCTGGTCGCAACTTGCAGGAGTCAGTCAAGTTTGGTAGGATTATGCGACAATGACATGTACTTAACTAATCTGCTACAGCGCGCCTTATACTCATCCTGCAGCTGTCCCATGATGCTCTGGTATCTGGTACAGTCTTGACCAAGCGGTCTGTTGGTGTTGTGTTCACATGCAGGAGAAATACTGATGGTCGCATGCAGCCACATATTCTACCAACACCAAGATCTGTTCGATAAGCAAAGCCAAGTGGATGAGCTAGTCGATGATATTGCATTTAACATGGGCGTCAGTCGTGGGGACTTGAATATTGTGCGCTTTGTCGTCCATGCACTCCAAGTGCTCCTATTGACGATCGCAGGTAGCAGCATCGAAGGGAGTCCTTGCAGGGCCATTGACTATACGGCTCAATGACGGGAGTACGCTAGATCCCTGCTCTGGTGAAATGGTTAGCTACTTATCTGTAGTCGTTAACCTCTTACTAAGGGGTGTAGGGAGTTGCTATTCCGACCAGCCAGTCTATTTCTGGCCTCGATACTCACGATGTCAATTGGATTCTGGTCATGGAAAAAGACGTGAGACTTGCAAACCCTATACCGCAACGAAGCTAATCTTAGAAGGCTGTTTTTCGATCGCTTTGCTCCTCCCGGTTCTGGAGAACGTCTTGCTCTGGTCCTGGTGTGCTTGTCACAGTATGTGCTACTGCCAAAGCCTTGTGGACGACAAGCTTACTGGAGCAGGCCAAAGGATACCCTGACTTGACTACTCGCTCTTTTTTGAACTTTATTCATACAAATCACCCTCAATTGCCAATTTTGGGACTGTTCGATTACGACCCCGACGGTATCAAGATCTTGCGATGCTACCGATACGGATCCGATAGGCTGAGTCACGAAGCCGACCTCAGTACACCTGCGCTACAGTGGCTCGGAATTAACTCGACGCATCTCTTGCGGGATTACAATGGCACTTCACATTCTAGCTCATACTTTCTCAGCCAATCTTCTCAAGTGCCCATCACATCAACATCATCTCGAGATCCTGTCTCATATCTGAGCGCAAGAGAGCGGAATGCAGCAACATCAACCCTCAACAAAGCGGAGCACCCGTCCGTGGATGAATTTGAGGGCTGTGAGATGAGGCGCGAACTCCAGTTGATGTTAATGCTTGGACTCAAGGCAGAGATTGAGTGGGTGGATGAATTCGGAGATTTATGTTCATGGCTTGATGATGAGATTGGTGAGGCACTAATTAGTGACACAATCTGAATGGTTGATGAAGAGCTATTCAGTAAGAATTTTGTTGGAGGTAGTCAACAAAAACACATAACATGATCTGCTACTCACGAACTTCAATTATCACGGCCTGAAGGACAGAATGGATCTTGCTTACCCTGTAGAGATATGTCCCCACACCGTGCGAAAATAGCGGGGTAGCAACCCACACAGTCCCCTCATCTTCACAAAATTTTATATCCTTGACTCGAAAAACATCACCAAGCATATCAGAATGGCACCCAAACTCTCAGAAGAGGAGATCGATGATCTCATTTATTTTTCCCGAGCCGGAGAGCAGGGGGATCTGACTGAGACCATCAAGAGTCTGGCTGAGCGAGAGAATGCTAGTCCTGCTGAGATCGTCGCGGTTGCCCAGGATGCTTCCAACAAGTCTACATGCCTGCACATGGCTACAGGAAACGGTCATCTAGGTGAGTACCGGAAGTTCTGCAACCTGGCGTCACATCGAGTCCCTGGGCTTGAAAATCCTGGTTCTGTTTTGTTGGGCAATATCAAACTAACACTTTGCAGAAATCGTCAAACAACTCATTCAGTACTTCGACAACCGACCAAAGGAGCAGAAGCAAGCCTTCTTGGACGAATCAAACGAGGCTGGAAACACTGGAATGCATTGGGCAGCGCTAGGTGGCCACCTCGACGTTATCAAGCTGCTCCTCGACCAAGGAGCTTCTCCTGCGCTCGCAAACGAGCAGAACTACGTTCCCCTGGATCTGGCCTATTTCAACCACAAGAACGACGTGGCTGAGTTCTTCCTCTCCACTGCAAAGAAGCTGGAAGAGGAGAATCAGGAAGAGGGTGGTTTGAGTGCTGCTGTTGAGACGGTTGAGATCAAGGAGGAGGGTGAGAGCAGCGAGGAGAAGAAGGAGGCTTCGTAAAGGGTCAACGAGAAGAGGGTGTTGGAAAATCTATCTGGCGGTACGGCATTGGGTCAGAATGTCTCATGAGATATGGGAGGATTCGGAAAAGGTATGGGAGTTTAGGACATATGAGAACAATGAAAATACTTTGAAACAATGTATCCCTATGCTTCACAATTTCCATAAGTGGTAGAATATTTGACACTTGGCAAGCTTCAGAATAAGGTGATTGGAATAGAGTCAAAATTTTGTGTTGCATACGACACACTATCAACATGAGAAAAAGGTCCTCATGTCGAAGACCCAAAGATGCTTACAGGGATGTCGCAGCTTTGTGCAAACCCTGAACTTCAATCTTATCCTTCGCACAACTCCAGACACGCAGAACCTCGATCGATATTGTATAAATACATACTCGTTATTGTGGTATGAAATAACAGTCCGTTCCCGAGCCACTTCGCCGTCAAGATGCTGGTGTCAGCAGCGAATTTCGATACGAAGATCACACTAAATTACGACTGGATAGAGTTTGCATATACTCGTCTGATGATGCAAAATACTAGTACCTACCCTGTACTGAAGTAATAGCCCTTTGTGGAATCAAATAGGTGATAAACTCGACGAGAAATAGAAAGTAAAGTTCGGGGTTGATCGTATTTCGCCCTTCTGCAATCGTTTGTCTGTAGGATTAAGAACAAAACACGCCTAGGCAGATAGTAGTTCAAGAGTCTCTACTCGGCAACTATCCCGTCCGACCAATCGCTGTATAGAGCTACAAGAGACTTTATTGATCCAACACCAACCTTGAGAGGTCGTGATCTGTGTCTATACTTAAGAAAGGGAAGAGCATGTTGTCGCTTGAGACGCTGCAGACCGTAGCATGCAAAATGATATGCAGTTTGTGTCTGCGGGTAGCTATTTCAGGTAACTGCACGGTAACGTGTCAGAATGAGATAGGTTGTCAATAGTAGAGGGATGGACTGAAGGATCAATATCATGCATGTCTGGGAGACAATGTAGAAATGGCTTTCATGACGGCTGACTGCTGCAAGTAAAGCATGAATAATCATATATCAAAAGACCAAACGGATCCAGCACAGCCTTAATCCAGTGCTTATAAGGATGCGTGATCTGTCCATAGCAAACGTTACCCCTCTTCTTGACTTGACTCTGAGTCTTTACTCTGAGCTTGCACTTTGTCTTCGGCTCTTGTTTATCCCTCACATGAGTTAATCGCTCATGACAAACATGTGTGATAAAGGCAGTCTCGATCCGGTCAGTAGGGGAGAGAATGCCGCATCAGGAGGCAGTCTGTGTAGCCGATGCCTTGAGATATCATGGAACGAAAATGAGGTTGAGGTACGGAGCTTGGACCACCACGAAACATTCAGCGAGCTTGAGATATCATGTGAGACAGGCTGTCCATTATGTCGAACATTATTTTTACTGCTCAAATATGAAGGTATCAATCTGGAGGCAAACCATCCTCTAAGTTGGGAACTTCAGTACCATAAATGGGATGAAGTATGGTCATTGAAATTTGAACCAGAAAAGTTGCCTGACGGCCGCGCAACATGGTTCATGAATAGGGTATGGGAACGTACGCCATCGCAAACAATTACAACAGTAAAAAGTATTACCCGAAGTATGTTTGGCAAGGGTACATTGCTAATTTCAAATCCAAAGCCCTAGCAACTGCAAGTCTGGAAGAGGATTTGAACGCTCTTCTTGAAGAAAGCATTTACCCATGGCTTGATGCCTGTATGCGCTCCGGAACGCATGCAAATTGTCCAAAAGTAATGTCGCACGAATCCGAATCCTACCGTCTGCCGACTCGGCTGATAGATGTCGGCTTGAAAGGCGAATCAATTGTTCGACTAGTAGATACTGTACATCTATCTGAAGACAAAAAGAAACTGCCATATCTGATTTTGAGCTATCGCTGGGGAAAAGGTAACAGCTCTGCACGAACGACGAGTGGAAACCTAAATGACAGAAAGAGGGAAATAAACGACACAGATCTTCCCAACACGATTAAAGATGCGATTAAGATTACCCGGATTATGGGAATACGCTATCTCTGGGTCGATGCGGTATGCATCATCCAATCCAATGATGATGGCCAAACGCAACAACAAGATGTCGATGCGAGGGCTGATTGGGAAAGAGAGTCAAAGAATATGGCAACTTACTATACCAATTCTCTCTGCTGCATCGCGGCATCCAGCGCAACAGACAGCTCCCAAGGGGTACTTATCGAAAGGCGAGTAGCAAGGTATAAATACACAGAATGGAACCATCCCCACGGCGTAGTTTTGGAGTCCCCCTATGCCACTAGGAGAAGATTCCGAAGTTCCCTCCTGGAACGGGGCTGGTGTCTCCAAGAGTGGCTTTTATCACCCCGGACTCTCCACTGGACTGCTAATGGGCTGTTATGGGAGTGCTCACAAGGCTTCTTCTGGGAAGGCCAAAAAGGCTTCCAAGGAGAGCCCCCAGAAAGATTTAGAGGCGGGTACTACAACGAAGACAATCGATTGACAAATGATTGCATTCTCGACCTTGGACTATTGCAGGACAATAGCCAAGGCGTGTGCCAGATACTGCGGTCAGAAAAGAAGGAGGCTTTAGGCAAGTACTGGGCTAAATTGGTAGAGCAGTATGTTAAGATGCATCTTACCGTCCCCAGCGATAGACTTGCGGCCATCCATGGAATAGCAATCTTGTTGTCAAAGCGTCATGGAGACAGCTATTTTGCAGGGATGTTCCGGTCGCAATGCGTTGAACAATTGCTTTGGCTATCAATGAACCCAGAAGAACCACTGGAGATATGTGAGAGCTTTCCTACTTGGTCTTGGGCGTCATCGCGGGGTGAAATCATGTTCTTTGGGATCGATTTTGGACCCTCCACCCCCTTAATCGAGGACCTTGGAGCATTCCCAGAGTCCGAAGATGAGAAAAGCCTTTCTCATCTAACAATCAAAGACCTTCGCTTCACGGTACCGCTAATCAAGTCTAATATACTTGAGCCAGAGGAGTCAGGATCGACTGATGCTTGGCGGCTGGGAAGCAATCGGGTTGTTTTTGGGCATAGAAGCCCTGTCTGGCAAGGGCTGCAATGCAATATATTTCTCGACAGCACGACGGACTTTACGCTTTTGATGGACCGTATCTCTTTGGTTGTACTCCAATGCACTCAGAGGAGCTCAGTTTCGTATCAAGGGCTCATCGTGCAAATGGTGGATGGGAAGGAAGAGGAGATAAATACATACGACGGCAGGGACTTATATCGAAGGATAGGGCTCTTTAATGTAAGTTTACCAAAGGGGCACATCAAGGAACAAATCGACTTTGGGTCATGCAAAACTAAAGTCAGTTTGATTTAAGGATACTAAGTGAGATACTTGCAAATGGTAAATATTACTTCACCTATTAATACAACCCTTGGTGAGCCATGGACAGTGATATATTTCTTTCGGGTTGTTTCCGTTACAGCACTTTCTACGATTGATGTTCGACTCTAGTCAGCCCAGCTTGCTTGCCATAAGAAAGACTCCAGTATCACTATTGCCACTTCTGTAATCGGCCTTGCGCGCATCAAACGGCCCTACACTACAATATGTTAACATGAAAGATGGTCTCATTACCTGTTAAATACATGTTCTTGGTGCATCTGACTTTCCTCGTCTAATACCGCCCATTGTACCAGCTCCATCTCTACTTTGGGGCCATTGCTGAACGGAACAAAGAAGTCTCGTGATGATTGGGAGTATAACTTGGCTACCTGGTGAGATAGGCCGCACTCATTTAGGTTGAAATCAGAAGCGAAAATACTTGAAACCGCAGCACATAGTGAAATATGCTTGTCAAATAAGATCTATATTGTTTTCGTTCTTAGTATAAGATTAGTCTTTCCATGCATTGACATTCGATGTTTCCCAGACAAGAAGGCGTATGCATATCCAAAGTCCAGCAGCTCATGGTAGATAGACTCAAGTATATCTGACCCATTGGCATTTGAAAGGTGATGGTAGATTTCGAGTCTGTATGGTGTATCTTGAAACTCAGTCTATTTCTTACATGTGTAGCCGTGGTGGATGTTCCAAGACCGATAGAATATTGCGTTCCCGACAACATTTGACTGTTAGTTGGATAACAATTCATGAATCAACCCGCCCAGCCGTAAAATTCAGAATCTAGTGAACAAATCACGATTAATATTCCTCCGTTGTGGATTCTGACTACTTGGTGTCAGAGGCCATCAGGGTTCTCGCCTCCCGACCTTTTTGATTGCCTTGGCCCGCATTCCCTTTATCGTGAATTCTACTTCTACAACCGAAGTCGAAACTACTGATCTCTCAAGCATACACAAAACGAATAATATCCAACCTGCCAGAATGGAGCACGAGCCTATCGAGGATATCCCCCATTGTCACCACCACCATCATCATTTGCAATACCACACTCACCACCACCACCACCATGGCCCTTCTCACGATGTGCCAAGGTCAACAGGAGAGCAAAATAAGTCTCATTATAAGTAAGGCCGTCCTCACCCAGTTGCATCTTCTAGCACACTAATACATTGTCAGTAGGGTTCCTCCCGTCATGTTTCAATGGCCGTGGATCATCGAGTTATGCAACCAGATATCAAAAGAGCTTCGACGGAATATAGACTGGATCGGTATAAAACCACCGTCTACCAGACCAACGAAGATGTTAGACTACGCCTGCGGTAACGGGGTAGCGTCACGAGCAAGTTGAGCTGTACAGTATAGCACATTTACAAACCACTAACTTCTCAGGCCCTCGCGCCTTTCATGTCTACAGTTAGAGGCCTAGATATATCATCCAGTATGGCAGAGCAGTACAACAACATGGCTTTGAAAGCAGGATACCCACCAGCAAAAATGCGAGCCATGCAAGGCGATCTCATCGACCCTGAATCAACACCTTCTGACGAACTCGACACCCCTGCGTTTTTCAACTTCGATCTAGTCGCCATGTGTATGGCTCTCCATCATATCGAGGACCACGAAGATATGATATTGCAGCTTTCCAAGAGACTGAGACCGGGAGGTATCTTACTCATTGTTGACTGGGTTTCCCAAGCCGAAAATAGTAACCTACAGAGCGGCATAGGAGCGATGAGCATCTCTAATAGAAATTCTAAGAGAATGGGTTTCGAAGAAGAGGACATAAAGACTGGGTATGAGAAGGCTGGGCTGGAAGATATATCGTGGAAATGGGCTTCGGCACCGTCACAGGTTCCAAGGGAGGTTGGAGGTAAACAGCAGTTATTTCTTGCGCGTGGTATGAAGCCATTGGATTGATAAGAATGAGGTATCTCGAAGCGTTTTGATTTATCTACTGTGTGACAACATGAGGTAGGGTCGTTTTTGCAAAATGTAGCCTCGAATTCATATGATATTCCTACATGACTTTGAACTGCCTTGCCCTGTCAAAATCTTATGGTGATGGTCTGGACAAGTCGTGGAGTTTTGAAATCATAGACTAACCCTCACTTCCTAATTGAAAGAAATGAGTGTCACAGGTTCAGAATTCTATGCGAATTAAAACATGATTTCAGCTATACTATATTCCCTGTCGATGTTCCATCAGCCTCAAGTTAACATGCAGCTCGATTCTGGTAGTTCATGCCTGGCTCACGTCTTGACCCCTGCGAAAATATCAATACATACCGCATTGGGTCGTCAGATCCTTCGTATCGAGATGCCAAGAACAACGCACACGCCATCACTTGAGGCGCAGTTGATTCCTGTTGGTAAATATGGCGTACCCCCTCTCGCTTAAGGTAAGTTTGTCCATGAAGACGAAAGATGTTGGCAGGCCTTGTTTGTTGCTGACGAATAAGACACATCGAAAGGTCTCAAAGCGTGCTGAGTGGAACGTAACTAGTGATTTCGAACGTGAAACCTGTACGATTATTCATAAAGGATATTGTCATCTTTCGGTAAAACGACTGAGTCAAGTTGCGCCTAAGATCAAGGGTACGAGTTCATATGGTTAAGAGAATGAGCATCATGATTCAGTGACTTCATCAGGGCCTGTTTCCATTCATTACATGAAAAGTTCAAGCAGTCCAACAGGTGCTCCAGGCCTTCGGGACGATCGAATCGGGTCACCTCTGACGCGAAGGATCATGAAGACCGCGTAAGCAACCATCCTTTCCATCAGACCCTTGATGACCTTAGCCGAAGGATGCGTACCGGGGTGCGAGACCTGAGCAGTCATGTTGAAAGATCTTTTATTTACCATTCTAAGATTACTCATATATAGTTCCTCCAAATCGTCTGCTCCCCACAGAACTCCTTGAATTACCATGTTATGTCAATGATTTTGATTGCACTACCAGAGATTACATTTCACCGAGTAAGTGCCTCCAACATTTATTAAGACCACGAGCTAAGACAATCAAGACAACATGAACCTCCAACTTCTGCTAACTATAGGCTTCGGAACTATGGTCACGGCCGAACCCTGTCCTGATACGATGGAATGCAGTCATATTGGAGTCGCAAGGTGGGACCTACGGGGTACACCCGGGACCGTCAACTTCGAAGCGACGAAACAATGCATGAGTAATGCCGTGGGATCTGGTAATTACTGGGGTTGGGGACGATATTTGCCTGACTGGGTTCCCCGTAACCCTCTGGCTGATCGCGAACTTCTTGAATGGCTGCGTGGTTGAGGTAGCAAAGCGGGTTACTACAAGAATAGGAAAAGGTTGGACTTCATTAACTAATGAGACTCGTTCACTTGGAGTCAACATAAGAGGAGCTGGTTATTCCGTCAAGGCTTTATCCATTTACGTCCAGTGTTCATCTACCTTTGAATTTACCTGATTCTTTGTAATTCAACATGTAACCCAGCGTTATGCGCCAATTAGTACCCAGTTGTAAGTCCTCTTGTAACAGAATCCTCAAGAGTCTCCAAATCCTGATCCTTAAGCCCAATACTCTCGTTATCAGTCTTTTCATAAAGCGTACCACCCTCAGACCAGATCCGGCGAAGCGTATATGAAACAGCCTTTGGATTACCTTCGGCCCACCCCTTCTTTTCCGCTTCTCTTAGCTCATCGAGCGTGTACTTGGAAACAATCCATGGATCGCCTCCGGTTTGTTTCTCAAACTCTCTAAGAATCTCATGAGGTGTTACGACGAAGGATTGAATTTTGAGGGCTTTATTGAACGACGCCTCAGGGTGGCGGAGGGCTGCTACGACACCCTTTCCAACGCTGAACAGTGTTAGTTATGTCTAAATATGACTCAGTCACGCGAGACTTACTCAGGCATAGTGGTGAAGCCGATCTTTCCCTCGCCATTATCGATCAAAACTGCCTTCTTGTCGACATGATCAAAGCCTCCAGCCTCTGGAATATCAGGCGAGAGAGTGAAAAACATATCAATGTACGGACCAGTAACCAAAAAGGTGTACTTGAGACCATTTGAGTTCTCGCGAACATACTTGCGCACCTTGAGCTTAAGCTGGTGAGGCTTCTCGTTGGCGCTTTCAGGCCCATACTCGATATCCGTGCCATATTCTGAAGGGAAGAACCACTTGACAGAATCAGACTGAGCGGCGAGTCTAAAAAGATCGATTTGCTTCTCGATAACGTTTCTTCCTACAGCGCTGATGACAGTGTCGACACCTTGATACGCCTTCTTCACATCGTCTTCGTTGTTGACATCTCCGGTGATGATCTTGATATTCTTAGATTTGAGTTGTTTGATAAAATCTGGTTTGTTAGAGACTGTGTTTTCAGAGGTAAAGATGGCAACTTTGTCGAACGCGGGTTGTGCATTTGCGACAGCGTTGGTGATGTATCGTCCAATTGTGCCTGTTGCCCCGAATACAAGAATACTTTTGGGTTGAAAGTCGGCCATTTTCTTTTACCGTAAAACTTGTGTGTTGCTGGGTGGTTGTTGTAGACTTGGTAAAAAGGATATTTATAGATGCAATTCGATTTATAAGCTATAAAGCTGAGGCGGGGTTGTGATGATCAAATACGGTAGTGGGCACGATATGTTCGGCTGCAATGACGACATGCGATTGGTTCGCGGCTCAACTCCTTGTGATATTCCTACAACCTCAGTCACCATTACTCTGAACTTGTCCCGTCAAAGTTCCTTGACAAATGTGTCTGCCTTTGAAAAGGATGTGAAATCGAGAAACTACATTCGAAGACCTGAAGCTTTTCTAGATTATTTGAACTTAGACCCAGCTGTACCGATCTCGCAGGGAGAGATAGAGCAGAGCAGTCGGGTCATAAGATCGAATCATGATTTACGAATGATATGGATCTTTTTACAAGGAATTTCGAAGTCTATGTGTAAGGTTTAGCGTGGCTGTAGTTGTGGCTCCGAATTTGTTCCAGGTATAATAGTTTAAGTCTTGATCGTGACAGCTTAGAGGTACTGATAGTTGGACAGAAAGGCGGCTAGATGCAGAGCCATGGAATCAACATACAGTTCTGCATGAGGAAATATCAAGGTTCGAGTATCTCCGAAACTTGTGCGTATATTTTCTGGACAACATTATTCCTGCAACTCTATCCGAGTTTGCCTATAAAAGCACATCTCTCCCAATCATGACTTTTCCTGCCTCTCGTCAACTGCGATCATTCCCACCATTCACCTTTTTACAAATACTTTTATCTCATAATCTTACCCATCATCAAATATGAGTGACTCAGAGTCTCCTATGCAGCGAGAATTGGCAAGGAGATTCATCCAATCTCCTCTCTGCCACGACATCGCCGAAGGCCTCCACAACCTCCTTCGGATCAAGAGAGGACAATCCTTGCGCTCGCCAGATACCACTCGCTACCATGTATGTGGTGTGCGTGAGCGACGTCCTGGAGGATGCTGGTGCCCGGAACCTCGCGTTTGCACCAACTGGGAACGATGTCGCGAACGGCCTTGTCCAATTCTTGGCTTGGACATGTCGTTTCAAATCTGCCCCTTCAATAACGAAGATAGGGCTACGTGCTGTACTGACGCGCACTGCTTCAATCCGACTTGCAGTGCAACGAATTACATGGTGAACTTCCTGCGAACCCGGGCTGATAAGGAGTCTTGCTGGCCTCACGAGAAAAGGATAATGGTCTCGAATATCCTTGCCAGACACAAGATCCCCCAATTATGCCGCGAGGGATTCGAGAATATTGTTTACCTAATATTCGAAGATCTGACCTCAAAATGCGATCTGAATATCGATATTTGGGACCCCGAGGTTGACGGGGTGTTGGCCTGGGAAGAGCCCATCGTGCGGCGTATCGAGACCTTGGCGCGGGAAGTTCATCTTGTCATTAGCAGGAGGAATATCAGTGATATCGCTCAAGGGAGGAGACAGCTATATTAGGGAGGAATGTGATGTATCCTCCTTCCGGTCAGACACTCCATCTTCTGTTGGCATTGTAGCTACATGCCTGGCGGACACGGCCAACCTCCTTAGACTTCTAGTAGTCCAGGACCTGTCGTTCATCCTGTTGTATCAACTCAAATTCGAGGGACACTCAGGTAGGTCTTGAACTGTCCAATCACCATATGAATAGCAGACTCTAACCACTCAATAGTCAATCAGCCACTAAATCTGGAAAGATCAACCCGAAGCTCTTCTCAATGCTTTTGTGGATCATTTACCGTGGCTAGGGTTTGATACTTGAGCAGGTCTGGTGAGGTTGCCACTCAACATGGCATCTGAGCGATATTGTCCAGGTTGAGATCTCGATGGATGTTTATTTGGGTGGTACAGCAAAGGAATTCCAGAGGGTTGGAGTCATTTCAGCCAATGAGAGGAATACTTGTATAATTGATGTTCATAACATCCATCTATCTTACGATATAATATCCGCTGATGCTAAACCAGTCCCAATAATCCCAGTAGTCAAGCGCCTTAGAGTGAATGTCCCACTACCCTCAAAACAGTACGCATATGTTGAAACGATAGCTTCTCCTCCTTGTGGTAGGCCAAGAGACTCGCCATCTTGAGCACGTTCTTGATCTGTCGACCATTTAGCTCCAGAACAGCCAAAGCCTTGATCTCCTCATCGTTAATCTCATGCACCGACTCGCCGTCCACTTCGGAGTCAAGAGTGACAGCACGGTTCAGAAATCCTCGCCACACGGCTTCTCGGGCGCTGTTGTCAAGGGATGAATACTCGAGAGACATATGTATTCGGCTCTGGAAAGCCTGGTCCATGTCATTGACACGGTTAGTTGTCAAAAAGAGAATTCCCTCGTAGTACTCCAGCATGCGCAGGAAGATGGACACAATACGGTTGCGCTCCATATCCTGTGCCGAACGAGCCTCGAGGAAAACGTCGCATTCGTCGAGAAGTAGCACGGCATTCCAGTTGGCCACCATTTCTAGAATACGGCCGAGATTATTCTCGATTTCATAAGCCTCGGAACCGAGATCGCCAGCGCTCATGATGTACAGAGGAACCCTCATCTCCTCAGCTACCGACTCTGCGGTCAGGGTTTTACCAATACCAGGGCCACCCGACAAGAGCATGATGATGCCCTTTCCCTTTCCGGAGATGATATCGTCAAAGACGTTCTTGAACTTGACCTGGCTCTGGGCGAAAGCGAGGACTAGCTCCTTCTGGTCCTGAGGGAGAACAAGAGAGTCGAAGGCTTTGTCGTTGAATTCGACCTCAGTAACTTCGTCGACGAAGAACTCCATCCATCGCTTGTTCTTGAGAGCATAGCCTCGCACAATTGGAGAGGTCATGATGAGCTCTTCGTCCGTCAACGGAGCGCGCTCAATTTCAGGCCTTTCGAAATGGAGCCAAGAGCCACTATCACTACCATTGTCGTCATCATCGTCACTATCGATAGCGGAATCCATAGGTTGAACTCTGTGAAGGTAGTCGAGCTCAACACTTTGGTCGCAGTTGTTCTTCTCCCAGTTCGCCCCATCAATGACAATGCGCGACTTGACAGTCTCCTTCCGAGGCTTGCCGGAAATGTACCAGGTAGCAGTGCCGCTGTAGGCCTTGTAGCAATAGTCCGATAGACTCTCGAATCTGCGACCACGCTCGAGAAGCATCTGTCGGGTGGCCTCAGGCTGGGGGTGGTAATGGAGGGGGAAGCAGGGGAGCTGAGAAAAGGGAACAGTGCCGGCGAAGCTGCCAATTTTCATCTTGATGTCGGTCCAGCCCATGCCCTTTCCGTCCCAGTCAATGACCTTGCAGTTCATGAAGTAAAAGACGCCGCATTGTGTCTTGCCGTAGTAACCTCCGTCGAAACGGACGGCAGTAGGCTTCCCATGAAGTGAACCGTAGACAGTACATCCAGGACGAAATAATGTCCAGACATGTTCAAATGCGACGGCTCGGTTCTTGAAGTAGTCCTCACGGAGCTGAATGACCTCACCCATCTCTTCCCTCATAATCTTGTGCAGTAGTGAAACATGATCACGGGTGATGTCGTCGTAGGCAGGATCGTCTTTCGCAGAAACGAACTGGTCCCATCTGTGGACAAAGCACTCAAAGGGTGCGTTGAACTTGAGGCGGGAAACATCTGTGATGATACTGGGGTAATCTTGGAAGACTTTGGAGAGAACACGCTTGAGGTAGGGGGATTGAATGACGAGACTGTCAATCTCTAGAGGTTTGTTGGAGTCCGCCTCCTTGGGCTTTCTCTTGCGCACGATGACGGCATACTTTTGGGTCTCTTCATTCTCAGCTGCCTCTTCGAGGTCATCGGGTGCCTTGTCTGACCATGAACGGTCGCCGTTCTTGTCAAACTTGGCGTAGAGATCTTTGGTCTCGGTGAGGAGACCGATCATGATCTTTTCCTCTTCTTCTGAATCCGACTTGGAGTCGTCCTCTGTCTTGGGATCCTCTTCTGTCTTTGTTGTTTCTGTCTCGGCATTTGTCTTGGCCTCTATCTGTGTTTCTGATGTGGTATCTGTTTGCGACCCGGTGTCAGCAGGTGTAAGAACAACGGCAGGGCCGTCGCTGCTGCTCTTGTTCGACTCCATTGTATCGACAGTCATGATGTGGTTGGGGATGGTGCTTATGATGACAGAAAAGATGAAGCGAGATGAAGAAGTTGATGGATAATACTGCAATATCAAGTCACATACATCCTGCTCTTTATAGAGACTTGAGGACACTGTTGAATTGACTTGATACGGCTCTAGGCACGACAGCCGGCATGTTACTCACACGGCATCGCCTGGGTCCAGTATCGAAGGATCGCCGGGAAGCTGTGAATAGTCGAAGCGTACATACCATCCCGAGGTTAAATCGCAGGGGTACTGACCGATCACGCTATGTCGAATCACAGCCTTGATAATAGATCTAGATCCAGACACGTCGACAGGGCCAGTCAGAAGGCTCCCACAGGGCTTAGCTTAGGTGGCATCTCCGGGGCCTGTACGGGGTAGGCATCCAGCTAGTCCAGCACAGCCGTTATGAGAAGTCACCCCAATGCTTTGATCGTAGACGTCATTTGGATGAGGCTTTGGTAATTTGGTTCATGCCTGAAAGAGTCACTGCTGAATTTTCATGTCCCGTTTATCTAAGGTTGACCTATATGGAACCCGACTTATCACAGGGCAGAATACACCCTGAATGCTACCTACTATACCTAGGTTAGTAGGTACCGTACTACCTGCTCCAGACAGAGAATATACAGTGGAGGCCTACAAACTCCCCCCAGAAAGAATTCTTTCAGCGGCCAGTTTAGCAGCCTCCTGCGCCAAAAGAAACAAACTCGGCCCAACACTTATCCTCGCTACACCAATGTCTGCCAGTTCCCTCGTCGACAACGCACCCTCTACCTTATGCCACAGCTTGACTGCAACCCTCCCATCGAGCTCCCTCACCAAGGCCTCGACCCACGCCGTCCGCAGCCCACGCTTCGATCCGCCCCAGTAAAAGACGGTCGTCGCTCCGGCATCGAGGTACGCCTTGCCACGTGTGATTGCCTCTTTCAGCTCATCCTCCTCGGGGAGGCTTGCAGCGAAGAAGACGTCGCATCGGGCGTTGATGACAAAGTCGGGGCAGCCTGCGTCCGAGGCGGCTTTTAGGGCTGTTTTGAGGCGTTGGACTTGCTCCTCCACTGGGTAGAATGTCCCCTCGAGGCTTCGATCTTCGATGTTGGCGCCAACGACACCCAGTTCAACGGCTCTCTTTATAGTAGACTCGATCTGAGATCCGTAGCCGTCTTGTAAATCCGCTGAAAGTGGAATCCCAGCTGCTTTGGCAAGCGGTGCAATCTTGCTGATTGCTTCCAGATTCTGCTCTAGGGTGAGCTCTTCATCTTGCACGCCGTATGTAGCAGCAATAGCCCAAGATGCTGTTGCAAGAGCCTTGACTGGCTTAGAGTTGCCGGAATTGAGGGATGTGACTGTATTGAACGATGCAACGTCCCATACATTCGGGAGAATGATGGGGGTTGATGGCTTGTGAAGAGCCTTGAATTGCTGGGCAAGCTCAGACATTGTCGCTATTCGTTTATCACTTTTGATGATTCCAGTTCTGTAGCCATTTATTTGAAGCACACAAGCTCTCGCGGTATTTATGAATACGCCAAGGCCAGCTGAACATGTCAACAATGTTGCTTGAGGGCGTGCGGGGAATTCATTCAAGTTGAAAGACTGCCACGAGTTATGCCAGCCACATCAGGCCAGTTTCACAAAACACAAAACACCATCGTGGCATTTCTGCCTTACAAACAAGAGTATATCCTGTACTTTTCCGTCGGCTTACATGGCTCCCCATAACAAACCAACAGATTCTATTAGAACATTGGGGACAACATGACTCCCACGATGGACTAGGGTAGTTGTACTTCCCACTTGGGGCTCGCTTAGGGGGAGGTTCAATGCTAAATAACCGTCAAGATGCGAATTTCCATGAATCATGTCATCTTCACTTTATCCCGAATCATCCCAAGATCATATCTTTTCGCCTCAGGGCCGCTTGTGAATCCGCAAATATGCCTTTTCAACTTCGAACAGCTGTTTCTGATGACATACCTAGTATGTGCAAGATCTACTACTCGGCTTTTGGTGACACCGTCATCGGAAGCCGTGTCTTCAATGCCGATATCGAGGCTTCGGACAAGTTCTTGGGAAAAGGCTTTACGGATGACATGGCCGACCCCAGATGCGTGCTGCTTGTCGTCACTCACAAAACTTCCCCGGACTCAAAGGATGAGCAAGTAGTGTCCCTGGCAAAGTGGAATCTCCCTGGTGCGCCGATCAAAGATGTCCCACCAGCCGAGGCATGGCCGTCAGATGGCGATCTCGCCGTTGAGTTCTTCGGCACCATGACCAAGGGTCACCGCAAATTCATGGGTGACAGGCTACACTATCATCTTGAAGTCATCTGCACGCACCAAGACTGGCAGGGCAAAGGAGCAGGAGGCTTGCTTCTGCGATGGGGCGTCGAGCGAGCGGACGCCGAGGGCCTTCCGTGCTTTCTCGAGGCTACACGAAAGGGAAAGCCGGTCTACGAGAAACTTGGCTTTCAATCAAAAGGCAAGGATGTGTTTGAGTGGCCGTTCGGATCGTCTGTGGAGACGTACATGGAGCGTGATGCAAAGACCGAGAAGCGGACAATGACGCAGCCCAGGTCCAAGGAACTTGCGTAAAATAATAATAATTGTTGATCACTGCGTCGCTTTGTGTCACTGAATGATAATTACGCCGTCAATGGGGCACAAACACAGTCCTTTTTATGTTTCGCATCGCGAACGAAAATTTGGAACCTTCAACAAAATATTCATACAGCGACATGATACACAATGTGCACATGCGAATGGATCAACTTTGTCTGCGGACATGAAGAGAAGCGACGATATATCGACTGCACTACGCGCAAAGAAATAAACAACAGCTCAGAATGCCCCTGCGGAAGTATCGACTTTACCGTGGTTCGATCGCTTCGACCTTGCGGGCAAACAGGATGCATGTATCGGGAGAGCATGATCAATGGATGGGCGTGCTGCAAATGCAGAAAGGGTCCCAATGAGGGCCATGTCTGCAGGCAAGACGTGAAGCCGTGGAGATGGGACTATCATGAGTGTGGGCACGACTTTTGCAAGGAGTGCAGGCCGTGGAGGGACGATGCATGGGAGAATAATGGACATGCTGGGAGTCATGTGAGGAGAGGGTCTATCAAGGGAATTCGGAGAAGCTTGGAGATGATCGCGGGAAAGACCCAGAAGGTTTAACGACGTTATGATGATTGCTGTTTTGGGCAATTACTCCAAAGAAGCCAACCCAATGCACTATTTTCACTACTACGGAGCTCCAACGTTGACTCGGCCGAAAAGTCAATGAACCTGACGATCAATCTGTATGGGCTGCCAACGATACATGCCAAGAAACCAAAAATGTCCAAAAATATCTGGGGATTTGCCCGGAATCTTCGGGTCCTGCAGAGCCTCGGCATGAGGTCAGCAAGAAGTCGTGGCGCGCGCAGCGTATGTGGCTATCCTTTTCCATGACGTCTTTAGTCTTGTTTCTGAAGATCTTTCTTGAGCGCGGTAACTGTGCACAAGACACCTGCATTGCTCTCGGTCACCGAAAAGGAATAGACCAGAGAAATCCAAACTTTACAAGTTTTTGTCGCGTGACTTACCCCTTTACTCGAATGATGCGGACGATATTGAAATGAAATCTCTTTCTGATGTTTCTTTATCTTCTCGGTTGCCCCTTTCTTTCTTGTTATTGTCTGCTGTAAAAGAAGCGAATGTTTGTCATCTTTTGCAATTTACATGTGAATACCCTGTCATAGCCGCGTAACGTCATCGGAAATTCAGACCAAACAGATACAGCCAAATTAGATTTCTCGTGGTACAGAGTAACGCCGACGGCCTTTTTTGACCAATTTCTCCATCGTACACAGTGGCCACTTCGTTCCGTCTCCTTCGCTTTGGCGATTGTGTTATTACATCCCTACGACAAGCACCTGTATTGTTCAACATATTTGCGCCTTGTCGCAACATCAACAACATGAGCGCATCCAAGATGTCTTACCTCTCACGCCTAAGCCCGATTCCGTCATTCCCCGAATACACAGGGCCTTACAAGGTCGGCACTGTCGATGTCGAGATTCCCGTTTCTGAACTAGAGGCGCCCAGCGCTGCTCCCGAGGGTACCGACAAGATTCATACTGTTCAGTACCGCATGTTCTACCCAGCTGTTTCCGAATCGAACGAGAAGCGCATCAGCTGGTTGCCGAATCCTCAGCGACAACATTTGGTAGCATACACAAAGTTCCTCGGTCTTGGTCCTATGCTGTCTGAGTTTCTCTCGTAAGTGTTTTGATCGCAGCACCGCGATGCCACGCTGACGTCCTACAGTTTCCTCCCCCGACATCTACACTACACTACGATCCCTGCCCACAAGAATGCGAAATTCCTCGAACCCTCGACCGAGAATAAGCGATGGCCGACAATGATCTTTTCCCACGGCCTGGGAGGATGCCGAAACTCGTATTCCTACATCGCAGGCTCACTCGCCTCCCACGGCATTGTCGTCATCTGCCCTGAGCACCGTGACGGCAGCGCTGTCGCCAGCTTCGTTCGCGTACCCGAGAAACAGAATGGGTCCATCATCTCCAACAGCCGAATTCAAATCCCTTATGAGAAGATCTCGCACGATGTTTCCCCCGAGGTTTACCAAGCCCGTGAGGCACAACTCCGAATTCGATGCTGGGAGCTCGGTCTTATTCACCAAGCGATGCTTGCTGTTGACCGGGGTAGCCCGTTGACAAACTTGAACCATTCGACTCCCAGCCTCGATCGATTCGTGGGCAAATTCAATATCCAGGAGCCTGGCAGCATCATCTTCGCTGGTCACAGTTTTGGAGCCGCTACTATGACCCAATTCCTCAAGAGCACGTACTACGCTGGTGTTCCCGAAGTGGCTGATATGGAGAAGCCCATTTTCACTCCTGGTGAGGGCAGCGATATCCGAAATCAGATCACGGAAAAGACACTTACCATGCTGCTCGACATGTGGTGCATGCCTTTGATGGCACCTGACTCGGCGCCTCTGTTCAAGCTACCTCTGCATGTGTATGCTGACAAGGCCTCTGCGCCAGGCGGCAAGGCAATTTTGGCTGTCGAATCGGAACATTTCTTCAAGTGGAGAGATCACCTCAATCTCAAGGCGCGCGTCTTGAGCCCTGATCCCAATGCCAAGGTCGTTACTCCGCAGTTGTTCGAGCGACCAAGTGGTATCAAGATGGCAGAGCCAAACTTCTTTTACGTCATCAACTCTGCTCACTTGAACCAATCTGACTTTGGAATTTTGTTCCCATGGTTGACACAGAAGATTTTCAAGGCCGAGCAGCCTGAGCGCGCACTCCGTCTGAACCTCCGCGCTCAGCTGCAAATGCTCCGAGAGAATGGCGTACCTGTTGGTCGTACATTCGCCAGCGATCTCGTTGATGGTACATCATTCGATAAGCTCGAGAAGTTCAACGCGGACAACGGTGATCCATGCAAGGATGGTGTCAATGATGATCAAGCCATCTTCGACAAGAGCGGCAACAACCCAGTCGAGTTTTGGCGATGGATAGATGTTATTGGACTTGGCGATACTAGTGATAAGAAGACAACTCAGAAGAAGGTTGAGGATGGTGAGGAGGAGATGAAGGGCGAGCTTGATCCTAGTGAAGAGGTGTCGGGAGCACCACCTAGCATCACGGGAGCTGTGAGCGCGACTGCAGCATAAGGAATGCATAAAAACGGATTAGGGAGCGAGTTGATCTTTTACAGGGCAGGATTGTTTTGAGATACCTCTGGCGTCAGGATAAGTCTTTAGACATGGTGTAGAATACCGCATAGAATTTGTACATGTACGAATAGAATCTGATTCACTCGTCACCTGCGTAACCCATCTCAATCACCAGCGTTGACCCGTTATTCTGCCAAATCCCTCCACTCCCGCTGAGCACACACCGTATCGTCACAGGATTCCACATATGTCCTGTAACCTCGTCACGATCAACAGTGACATTCCCTCTCGGCGCACAAGCCACAGTTCGGCATGATCCTTCTGTAGCAGAGCGACACTGGCCAGCGGTGATGTTGACGTGTCCTTCTTCATCGACAAGGGTGAACCATGCAGCTATTGCGCCTGGACAGGCGAGTCTGTCTGGACCTGGAGTCTAATCGCTTGTCAGTAACATGTTGGATGTCTTGGGATGAGTGGTGGGCGTTACTGTGGTGCAGGCGGTTGTCTCAGATGTGTCGTTGGAAGGGGGGCTGAGGTATTCGAGCGGATCGAGATCTGTTTGTTCGGCAAAGGAAGACCATGGGAATTCATCGATAACAGGCTTTGGTTCGACGTGACGGTCTTTGGCGATTTCTTTTGCGCAGCATAAAAACGCAAAAAAGACGATAATAAGTGTCGATAGCATCGTGGATTTCTGTCTGTGGTGGATGTTTGAGGGGCAATATCAGTAGAAGTGAACTGAAAATGTTTTGTTGTTTCCTTTTTTTTGTTGATGCTACTCACCAGCAGTATATAAATACTCTTTACAATGTTTTGAACCTATTTTGTTTTGAGACAGTGCAAGATATTTATCACGTCATGCTTGCAGAAAGGATAGAGATGTGAGTATATTCTCAAACCCTGACTCACCCCTGCTCCTTTATACAAAGCTCAGCATTGTCCGGCCAGAGTTTGGTCGCTGCGGAAACCCAAGAGAGGTCCCGTCTCTTCGCTTATGCCTCGCCAGATGAAGCATGGCAAACGTTGTACCTGGCGTTTGTGTTCCGGATCCGGTTGTAGCACATAGATAGGCGGCTTTTGCTTGATCCGGGGAATGTGTCTTGGTCTCTTGGGGGTCATGTTTGGCTTTGTTGGAGAAGCTGTTGGAAATGAAGTGTGTCTCATCCAGTAACCAACGGGTGAAACATGAATTTTTCCCAAGATGTAAATTCTCAAATTCTATTAGGATCTTCATTTGATTGTTTCTTATGATTTGACTTGAATATCTTGACGTATACCTAGGTCCCTGGCACAGTGATGATGTAGATACTCTATCTCGATGCTCAATAAAGTTCAAAGAGCTATCAAGGTATTAAGAAAGCAGTTCAGAAATATTGTTGCACACAATCACCCCTCCGTCTTTCCCTTCTTCCACAGTCCCTCAAATACCACACAGCGTGGCTCAACAATATTCTCGTTCACAACCTCCAAAGCCTTCTTTGGTTCCTCATCCGACTCAGGGCTTACGCCACCTCCAAAGATCCCAATTTCAGGCACCTGTCCCCATCCAGGTCCCTGGGTAGGGTCTCTCATAAACTTGCCCCAAGCCTTCTGCATCTCTCTACTCAATTTTTCTTGAAATTCTGTGGCTCCCTTTTCAGGAAATGTGCCGAAGAGAGTCCGGATCTCAGAAGAGTGATACGCACCGCTGCCCTTGAAAATCTCAGTGTTGGCAAAACTTGCGTTGTAGATAAATCGCCACGCCTTGAGATCTGCATTGGCAAAGTCTGTGGCGATATATCGGGTAGGGCATTGCATGGCAAGTTCGGTTGCTATCCTGGATACTTGATCAAAGTTGTTTTTGATACCTGGTGACCCAATGGGGTAGAAACTCTTCAGGACGGAGACTTGGGAGTCGCTGACATCAGGAATCCAAGCCTTAAGAGCCTGGCCGATAGTAACGTTCATGAAATCTTGTAAGCGTGCTTCATCGGCTGTGGAGCCCAACAGAACAGGCACACGAGCCATAATCTTGTGATCTTGCTTAGACTTGAGACGTATATCGCGGGGGAAGTTTGCCAAAGTGGTGCCATTATCACTAAGGGGCTGAAAGTTAAGCATAGCTCTTTCAACGACATCCTTGAGTTTGGTAGCTGGGACTTGACGCATGCACTCAAGGGTTTTGTCAAAGCTATGCCCATCGCAGCCGGCGAGCTTAGTAGCGTTTATCCATGAGCCGGTGGGTGTGATGTTTGTGTTGGCAGAGCCGGATTGCATAATAGCGGCGCGGAAAGGAAGAGGCTCGGGAGGAGCGGTGATGAGACCTTCGACGCTCCCCGAGCCAGCACTTTCTCCAAAGATGGTGACTTTCTTAGGATCTCCTCCGAATGCGGCGATGTTATCTTGTACCCAGCTCAAGGCTAGACGTTGGTCAAGGAAGCTGATAATCGTTAGTGAAACACGAGTGAGTAACAAGTCAGAAAAACGTACCCAAGATTCCATTTTCCCTTGGGTAGATCGTATGTCTCAGGGAAACCAAAGATGTTGGTCCTGTAGTTGATAGTAACAACAACAAGATCCTCGTGTCCTGCCATCTTAGACCCCTCGTAATATGGTAACGATCCAGATCCATGGCTGAAACTTCCTCCATGAATCCAGAACGCAACAGGTTTCGAGCCAGTCTTTGCACCAGCTGGGGCATAGATATTGAGGTTTAAGCAATCTTCACTTGTTCCCGCTGGCGGACCAGGTGTAGCGTAGTTTTTGATGGTAATGTTGCGTTTGTCTTCGGGGTAGTTAAATTTCATGATACAAGCGGGCTTATACTGGGTTGCATCGTAAGGGGATTTCCATGGTTGTGCTGGCTTTGGGGGGCTGAACCGGACGGGCTTTTCAGCAAAGGGGATGCCAAGAAATCGGTGGACAATGGTTTCGGAATCTGGAAGAGACGTGGAGGTACCGATCACAATACCATTATCGATGGTAGCAGTTGGATTGGCAGACTCATTAGTATAAGGGTGGGTGAACACTGTTCCCGCAAAGAGAGCAGTTGCTAGAAGGGTAGGGTAGACCATGATGGCGGTTGATGATACTCAGACATATTCAAAAGTGAAGGACAGACCGGTTTTATAGAGAATACCCCGGGATTTGATCATGTCATTGAGAGCTCCAGCCAACACATAGTGGATGAGCTTACTTCAGCTGGAGTTATTAGAAAGCATTAAACGTCATATTCAGCCTCATATTCAACAACGCACAAACGTGATGCCGGTGGCTCAGATGCTCAACGATCCTGATCTGACCAATAGCGAGTCAAAGCTTATGCCGAGACTCGAGGCGAGATTGACCTTACTCTCTTTGGTTCCATCCTGCGCTCTATCCGATTGGTCAATGCAAAGTTGCCTGACTTGACTTGACAAGGGGAGCGCGACATGAGGCCCAAAATGGTTTAGAGCAATTCAGAGGTTATTCGAGGTATTTTGAGATGCAGGACAAGCCTGATGTTATAGATACATGTAGAGATTGGGATCATCTCATACTTTTATGATGTGTATGTATCGTGAGTAAATATTACTAGAAATAAACTGAAAGTCTATTAAATTCAAATACTCTAGTTCTCATCCATGAGGTACACATCACGCTCGAGAGCACGGGTGTTAAGCTTTCAGATACGTTAGTAAAACAAGACTTTTATCATGCTGAACCAGTATTACTCACCACCTTGGAGGGGATGTTGTGAAGATCAGTGATACCGATCTGAGCAGCATCGGCAAGAATCTCAGTCTTGAGGATCTGGATAAGCTTCTTGGGACCCTCAACACCGTAGACGTTGGAGTACATGAAACTAAGAGGAAGTCAGTATTTGTAAGATAGTTTCATGAAACTAATAACTTACGGACGGCCCAGACCCACAGCCTTGACTCCGAGAGCCAGCAGCTTGATAACATCACTTCCATAGCGGATACCACTGTCTGCGATAACCTCGGTCTTCTTGAAGACCTCAGGGGCATTGCGGCGGATCTCGTAAGCAATTTCAAGAGGAGAAGGAGAGTAGTCGACCTGGCGGCCACCGTGGTTGGATAGCCAAATACCGTCAGCACCAGCCTCAACAGCCTGGAGAGCATCCTCGGTGGTGGTAATTCCCTTGAGGATGATGGGAAGCTTGGTGTGGGACTTGATCTCCTTGAAAAGGTCCCAGCTCAGGACAGAAGTGGCACCGTTGCTACAGACGATTAGCTAGTATAGTTGGATCTTTGGGTGATACATACGCATTGGTGGTGTCATAGCGAGCAGCGCGGTGACGGGTAGAGGTGGCAGGAGCATCAATAGTCCAGACAAACGCCTTGACGCCCTGAGCCTCGGCACGCTTCATAGCGTCCCATGTAACAGAGAGGTTAGCATTGGAGTAAATCTGCTGGAAGATGGTGTTTCCACGCTTCTTGCGCTGAGCGCCAATCTCCTCGATGGTCTTTGTAGCGTAGAGAGCAGCAACGTAGAGGATATCCTCATCAGCAGCCGCATCGACAAAGTTAAGCTCGCCGCGGTCCTGATCACCGTATCCAGCACGAGCAGCGGGCGAGATGAAGATAGGGGCACTAAAGTTGTGGCCCAGAATAGTAACGCCGAGGGTCTCGTTCAGACCGGTAACACTAGCCAGCTGGTGAGGTCGAAGTCTGGCCTTCTCCCAGACCTTGAGGTTGTTGCGGTACGCCCACTCTCCGGCGGCTGCAGTGCGGTAGAAGGCGTATTGCTGGTCGGTCAGGACCTGGCGAGCGGCAAAGTCAAAGTCGGGGACACCGCGGATGTCCTTGAGAAGAGGACGGCTGCCTTCGGTCCAGTTGGTGCTGGAGAGATAAGTGTCAAGGCCAGTGTCTGGCTCGTTAACCCAGACATCGTAGGCTGAGACAGAGGCCGCGAGAGAGGCGACGAGAGTAGAAGTGCGCATATTGGGTATATTGACCTTCCGGAGGTTTATTTATAAAAGAGTGACGGGATAGCAGCTAGACTTAGATAAAGAATGACAAAGGTTGGTGTTGAAAGAGAATGAGAGAAGTTTAGACGGGAAACCAAGTGGAATCGTCCGTGGTAAATAGCCATTGACCAAGCACTTGGTCAGGTTTAGGCCAAGCCTTTGGACATTGCAGGGCCTTGATATTGCAGGTGGAGCCTCGTGTCCTGAATTAATGAACAGTGGGCACTTTTACCCCGCGGGATTTCATCTTTTACAGCTGGGATCATTTTTCCGATCTGATTGATAAGATGAAGGTTGAGATATCTAGGGGCATTTCAACGAGGTCAACCGTAGATTGTAATTGACCGCAGAGCCTCGAGATGGACGCTCATGAGATCCCATCCATGGGCATGAACTTACAAATAACTATGAAATAGTCGAAATAGCCTTGTCAAATTGTGTTCTATTTCTGCGTCCCCTGCCTTATTCTACTGCGTTTTCCATGGCATGCTCATCCTTGAAGATCCTGTCGAATCCTCTATCGTACAAACATGTCACAACTTCTTATGAAAGTGATGAGATACTTGGTTCAAGGCACGCAATCTCGCACATCTGAATCACACTCCACTATCCATCCCGTTTCCAACGGCGTCCAAGTGGGATGCCTAATCACGGTCGTTATCCCCATGTTTCATCTCCAGGATTCCCCCGTTTGTGGAGTTGAGTTAAGACCCACATTAGCAACGGCCAAGTGCCTCTAAAAGGAAAGTAAATTATGAAACCTTCGATACGCGGATGTCGTTATCTAAAGCGAGAGTATAGGAAAGTAAAGGTTGTAAATGGAACAGTCGTCACAATCGTCACAATCGTCACAATCGTCACAATCTTGGCTTATCAAAATTGACCCTTACAAAGGATTCATTCATAATGCACTCTTTTCTTGCAGGGGATAATTTCTCCGTCCCGCAACTAAGAAAAAGTATAAAAGGTACCGTGACCCCATCTCCACTGACAATACGACAGCGTTGAATTGACGCTGCATTAGTTAGACCTGTTTTTGTGCACGTCTTGGCTAGATAGCATGTGCATCATAAGTTATTTCCTTTTTCTAGAGTTCAATTCGAAACAGCAACATGAAACATTGAAATCTTACGCTTTGCCATGTTGGAATGCCCTGAGCCTCCATCTCATCGGTGTGATCTGCGATAGAACTAATCTCGTTTGATACACAGTCTAAGCATGGGGTTAACCTTATCTTTTGTTCACAACCTATGCTATACTGATGTACATATCTATGTTTAGAGCGTGGGGGTTTGAAATGTTCTATTCCCGATTCCCGAGTTCGACCACATACCATGTCTTTGTTCGATTTCTTCCTCTTACCTTGGTAAAATACTTATCTATTAAGGAGTAATCAACGACGCCTATATTCTCGATACTCGATACAGCACCGGTGCAAGCTATTTCACTGTCTGAAATTCATAAAGAGCGTATAGCAACGAAAAGTATTCGATCAAGTGTGACATGAAGTATCTTGAACCATGATGGATTTGGCAGTTGCATTTTACGTTAAGGAACATTTGATAAAGCCTATACATGTTAACATGTTTAGCTCAAGGAGTCTTGAGTGCGAATGTTTGTGTTGGTCGTCTAGTTTTGACAATAAAAGTTGGCGGGAATGCCATCCCATCAACCAAGGTCTGGTAGAGCGTGCTGCTTTAGGAGACCAGTACAAGGTTTTGGTTTATAAATCGTGCCATCTTCCTCTCTCGCCATGTCATCAAGTATATGTGTATCTCTTGTGCCCCTACGGAAAGTGATGAGAAACCACAACTTGCTTCACAACGCTGTGTTTCTGCGTCTTGTACATTTGGTTTGACCTTCAGGTCGAGATCTAGATGGCCCATATACACAGGAACCCTGCAGAAATGCTTATACAATGCCTCAAGGTTCATTGTTTCTTCATTTGATTTCTTGATAAAGGACTTCAAGGTATCTTTGTGAGCAGGTACGATGGTCTATGTTTACGGATCAAACTTGTGCTTGAGGCCCAAACAGTATGTAACAGATAATTTGTAGCCATTGAGTTCACGTTGATAAGATAAGAAGTACAATGTAGGTATCTCAGATTCTTGGAAATCTTGAGAGGACTAGCGGCACACTGCCAGTGACCTACCAATTGGCCACCAACATCACAGTCTCGCTTTGAGGAGGACTGTCTATCCCTTCATCGCGAGTATCAATTGTGTAATATCAGTCACAGTAATTGGAGACATCAACACCGTCCCACCACATATGCCATCCAATCAAGGCCCCATGCCATGTAGATTAACGAAATGTCTATGTCAGTTTCACTTGACCCTAGTTGATCTATTTCGGTATCTATAGGGTCTGCATCATTAAATAACGGCACGTTTCAAGACCCTTGTGTCACAAAGTCACAGATCAAATCCGGAGGTTTCACAGCCACCATCTCAACCCTACAGACCTTATCTGAACGTCAGGCAGGGAATACATCTAGACAGTACGTCTATACATCCACGATCGCCACTCATATCATCAAGTCAGTCCATAACAGAGTCCATCCCGAAATCATCCGAAGAAAAAGAAAGCATACGCATTGAGTTTATAGCGTCAACACCACGGCGGAGGTTTTCCGGTCATCAACAAGGGTGAACCCATGAACCTTTCGCCACAAGAGTTGGAGAAGAGGGTTGGCACGCTTGGGGAAGTTGTACCAAATATAATTGGGAAACATTCTCGAAACATTACAATTTATATTGATTGGACGTCTTGCTCTGGCGCGGGCGCTTGGAGGCCCTAGTAGGAGGAAATGGGCGTTTGTGTCTCCAGTTCTAATGCATCACCAACCCCTCTTGGGTCTGGACCTTTGGGGTGCACTCGAGTGCTGTTACATTGTGTTTCCGATAATTTCCATTGATGTGCTGTCTCTGCATAGTTCACTGTGCAGATACTTTACCAGAAAAAAACAAGATCTGCAAAAATAAAGTATTATGGGAACAATCGTAAGATCGTTTCCCCAGCCATTACCCCGGGTTTGGGAGGTTCTCCAGATTATGTTAACCTCGGATGAACCTCTGACCCCAGAGTTTCGTTACAAGTGGAGGTTTCTTGGGGATATCGTACGAGGTTCCTCCGACCATGGCCGGGGCTAGATACCGTCTGCGGAGTTTCTAAAAACAGAATCCTCCGTACCCCAATGGACCTTTCAGGTGATAAGGCAATATCTCCTCACCGATATTGTTGTCGATGTTTTCTCGTCACATTTTGACAGTTTGGTGTGTGGATCCTTGTGACCCCGGACGTGACCAAATGCAAAAGGATCAAACTGCGCGGTTCGAGGTGAGATTCTCCAGCCGAGGGCAACGTCCATCCCAGCCGCTCGGACATGTCAGCGAGAAACAGCCAGATACGGATAATTGATGTGTGGAGCTTGAATCGTGATACCCTCTCCTCTTGCTTCTCGTGTATCACTCTACCCTCAGTTGAGTTGAAGCTGTGTTACACAACCGCTGCAGAGTAAAACAGCAGGCCGGTTCGTCAAGTCGGACACAAAGCGACACAGATTCCTCCATGTGGGAAATATCCATCGCCAAGACGCTTATTCCCCGAGTCAGCCATAAGGATTCTAGTGAGGTCATCCCGCGCAATGTGATCAGCTTTCAACAAGTCAGCCAACAGAAGTGCCGGCGATCAACCCCCAGAAGAATACAGAGTAGATACGGAGATTGCACGCATGGACCAACGAGGCATTATTCAGAGGCTGCAGACATGGTTGCAACGACCCCGAAATACCCTTGTTCTTTGTATGTAACCAGAAACCAAAACATGCCCGCCAACGCAACACAACCTCCAAGCCAAGACTAGATGTATCTTCCCCCAGAGGTCCCCCAAACTTGGCATTTATAGGGCATGTCTTTTATTCTTGTGAACAGCACAAGCGATCAATGGGAAATAGTTGCAATTTATACAATTTGTTGCTTTACCAGCGGTACCAAGTACAAAGACAAAACAAGGTGTCATGCCCCCGTTTTTTCATCAATCTACCTTCCAGGTAAGCTTAACAACAAGGCTCGAAACCCTAACGTTAAACTTGGATAAGCGTAAATATCTCCAGGGTTTAGCGCTGCGATCGGCAGCTACAGTGGGCTCCATTCTCTCACACGACAACGTCTCTCTTGTGCCGGATTGCCGATTTCCTTTTCCTCCAGCTCGGGCTCTCCGCATGTCTACGGGGGGTCATTGTTGTTGGTTTGGCCAATTGCGTTTCATGGTATACAACCTCCAAGATGCTTTACAAGACCGTTTCTTACTGGTTTGAGTGAACCACAGCGTCATCATACTCAACATTCTTGATGGTATCGTTCAATGATGCAATACGACTTGTCTCTGTACACAACCGGGTTCGAGGACACTTTATCGATGCAAACATGGTCTTACTCACAGCGGATCCGCCATATCCCAAGGAAAACTCCCCCGCATCCTTCTCTCTCTCCGTTCCCACCCGCTTGGCAAATCATCTTCTCCATTGGCTCCCCGTATTCTCGAACACTGCGGGGGAATCTGTCCGTGAACGGGCATGATCCGCTAAATGTGCTGCCTATTTCCCCAAATCGTGGGCATCTCCACGTCTGCTGCGACCCTGGAAGGACGTTGGTGCGACCGTTATTTGCATGACATTAACATGGCAAGGATGGGAACTCGCGAGGTAGTATCGTAGCCTCTGGATCGCAGATACGTGCTGGTGCTGCTGTGATCTGCGGCTGTGACACATGGTGTTGCACTTGTTGCACTTGATAGGGTCCAACGAGTATAAGGTTCCCTCTTCTTCCCCTTCCGCCTACTTCTTCATCCCCTCACTCCTCAGCCCTTCTCTCTCTATCTGGGACCTCATCCTTTGCCCATATTCCTTGTAGAGCATCTTTACAATGGTTCAGCAACCTTCTGCAGGCGAGTCCGCTGGCCCCGTGGTCAAGGGCGTTATCCCTACAGCCAAGCAGGCCCTTGGTGACCTCTTGATCTGGAAGCAGCGCGTTGTCATCACCAACGAGCATGGCGAGGAGACAACTGAATGGAGGGACCCAGACCCCATCAAGAACCCCATCTCTCTCATGGCTCAATTGTCGGGCAAGGACTGGGTCTTCTTCATCGTCGGCTTCTGCGCCTGGACCGCCGATGCCTTTGACTTCCACGCCCTGTCCATCCAGACCAAGAAGCTGTCTGTCTACTACGACACCAGCAAGACCTCCATCACCACAGCCATCACCCTCACTCTTCTGCTCCGCTCCGTCGGTGCTGCCATGTTTGGTCTCGCCGGAGACAAATGGGGTCGCAAGTGGCCCATGGTCTTCAACATGATCATCCTCGGTGTTCTCCAAATCGCCACCATCTACAGTTCCACCTTCCAGCAATTCCTCGCTGTACGAAGTCTTTTTGGTCTGTTTATGGGCGGTGTCTACGGAAATGCCATCGCAATGGCTCTCGAGCAGTGCCCGTAAGTTATTTTGCTTACCCCAAGTTTTCACACTTGGCGTTGCGATGCCAAGTTTGGGGTCGTGATTATTACCGTACTAACAGCTTTTTAGCTCCAATGCTCGAGGTTTGATGTCCGGCATTCTCCAGCAGGGTTACTCTTTCGGTTACGTCTTAGCCGCATGCGCCAATCTTGGCGTTGGAGGCAGCACTGAGAGTTGGAAGACTGTCTTTTGGATTGCTGGTAAGTCTCTACTTTGTTAAACCCACCATCAATCCCATATTAACAATCACTAGCCGGTATTTCCATCGCCGTCGGTATCGTCCGTATGTTCTTCCCCGAATCTCAGCAATTCCTTGAAGCCCGCGCCAAGGGCAAGAAAGCCTCCACTCCCGGTGCTTTCTGGCAGGACTGCAAAAAGATGCTTGTCGCTGAGTGGAAGATGTGTGTTTACTGTTGTATCCTCATGACGTGGTTCAATTACTACTCCCACACATCTCAAGACTCTTACACCACCTTCATGCTTACACAAAAGGAACTCAACAACTCTGCCGCCTCTCGTGCCTCCATCCTCATGAAGACTGGTGCCTGTGTTGGTGGAACCATCATTGGATACTTGAGTCAGTTTGTTGGTCGTCGGCGGGCCATTTGCGTGTCTGCCCTCATGTCAGGCTTCCTCATCCCTGCCTGGATTATGCCCGAGGGCGAGCGCGCCCTCAGTGTTTCTGGTTTCTTCCTTCAGGTTTGTCTATTCCTGTCCACTTTACCCTAACGTAACTAACAACCATGCTATAGTTCTTCGTGCAAGGTGCTTGGGGTGTTATCCCAATCCATCTCAACGAACTGTCCCCTCCTGCTTTCAGATCCTCATTCCCCGGTGTCACTTACCAGATCGGTAACATGATCTCATCTCCCTCTGCTCAGATCGTCAACGCTATTGCGGAAAAGACATTCATCACCCTTGGAAACGGCGACAAGGTCGAGGCTTATGGACCTGTCATGGGTATTGCTACCGCTATCATTGTTCTCGGCATTATCTTCACTACCATGCTTGGTCCTGAGAAGCGTGGACGTGCTTTTGAGCATGCAGTTGCTGGTGTTCATGACGAAGGACTTCCTCAACACCAAAAGAAGGATATCGAGACTGCTAGTATTGAGCAGGTTGAGTTGAATAACAGAAACAAGACTAAGGAGGAGATCTAAAGTATGGCAGGAGGGCGGCTATGAATGGCCCATGCTCGGAAGCTTGATACTCAAGCCCGAACTTCGATGCTTGATATCCTATGAATACAATGGCAAATGACATGACTCTATCCAAAGATTTCGTTACTTATTATACCCTTTTGACTATGCCATCCGGAGATGACCTCCTTCATCGTATCAATTAACACTCACCATGTCAAGCCATCGCTGAAACAGGCAAAGTCCCATGCAATATGTACACTCCTTCACACCCTCAGAGACATTGCTCAATGTATGTTTTCTCCGAGACAGAAGCCCAAAGTTAGACTGCCGACCGGCATCGTCCTGCAGCATCCTTGTGTATATCGTAACGATGGAATGATCGATGTCTATACAACATCCTTGTCAGGCAGTTCAATAAGAATTCAGGTCAATTCATCAATCAAGCTTCTCTGGAGACTAATCGCTAATTCCTTTCGCCAAATGCCAATCAACACAGAGCCCATCACTGATAGCATGGCAAAGCAAGCCCTACATTGCTCAATGGCATGAGGTCACTGCCTTGCCTTAGGTTTTGATCTCTACCCCATCCATTCAGTAGGATCGTCGTCTCCAAATTAGCCACGCTCATTTCCAGGTCTACACTAAACCATTCGTGTTTGCAGTTTGCTGTTCTCCTCCCTAAGAGCCCTCAACTGCTTCTCGAATTCCTTGTTGACCCACTCCCAGTAACCTGTCCAGACGCTGGCAGCACCAGCGTTACTAGTAGCCGCTCCAGCATTGCCTGTAGTGGCCTTCATTTTTTCGCCAAGTAGCAAAGTGACTCTAAGGATACTCTTGTTAGCCTCTTCTTGCTTCTCGAGATCCTGCTTCACGGCATTATCTTTGAGCTTGACCGAGAGAACAGAGCGATAAGCCTCGGCGATTGAGTTCAGACGGCGAGTCGTCTCATCAGGGTCAATGGTGATCAACTTGGTAACCATCAGATTGCAGAGCTGGCGAATATCGTTGTCGTCCTTCAGACCGGCCACAACACGATCATAGAAGTCGATGTTGTTGATGCGACTAAAAGCAGTCTCCATCAGTGCATACAATGTCTCATAAGCGCTCTGTTACATATTAGTCGTTGTTCAATATTTACTTCACTATTAACGTACCTTTCGGACCTCAAGACCATCATCCACGGTATGCTTGAACGGTCCCATCATGACTTCACGGATAAGCTCTTTCTTGATGACTGACTCTTGTAGAACAAAGGGCATTAGCTCGCCCAAATGCGGGTGAATCAAGTCAGGCTTTGTTCGAGCTGCCGTAGTCAGCGTGGTCATGGCCAGTCGACGAATGTCCATGTCAGCATCTTGGAGCATGGTCAACAGCATTTGAATGAGAACATCCCGCAGCATGCCGTCCAGAACCTCGTCGCTTTCGGGGAGCGTGTAACGGACAGCTTGGACAGCCATGCCTCGAATAGCTAGAGACTCGTCCTTGAGAAGAGCCTAAAAGCGATTAGTTGGTGTGGGCTTGTGGTGAATGTTTATAGACTAACCTGTAGACGGGGAATAAAGACATTGGGATCAAGGGTAACAAGGCGTCCTACACATTCAGCGCAGACGACCTTGTTGTCAGCATTATCTGAGGCCTTGAGAAGCTCGTCCCAGATAGTGGTGGCGTACTTTCGCAGGTCAGTAGACTGTGCCGAAATAGATTGAAGGATTTCCTTGATTGATTGGATAAGCAAATATTGGGTGTTGCCTCCCTTTTGCATGTTCTTCAAGATGATGGGCAAGAATTCGGGGACATTGCCCGAACCAGCCTGGCCAAGAGCAACAGCGGCAGACAGTGAAACCTTATCAGGCTCATCGTGGAACTGGTCCAAGAATAGGTCAGGTTTGAGAGTCGAGTTCGTTCCGAGTCTCTTTCCAGCTTCACCTAGAACAGCCAGGGCCAAGCTAACTCGAGCTTCATCATTGCTCTTGGCGCTTGTGTACAACTCGGTGACAAAGCTGTCCAGTTGAACACCCACTGACTCTCCTCCAGTGACAAGCAGAGTACCAATCACTTTACCCACAACAGGGGGGTCGCCCGCGACACTGACATCCTTGAGGAGTCCCTGCATGAGTCCTTGGCCAGCCCCATGCTCACCTATACTGCTAACAAGTTCGAGGAGTGGTTCAAGAACTATGCCTGCGTAGTGTTGCTTGAGAAGCTCCGAAAAGGCAGCGATCAGATCCTGGGTGACTACCAGCTCTGGGTGCTCTGGAACCAATTTGGCCAGGATAATCAAGGTCGGTCCGAGCAGATGCGTGTCACCATTGGTAATGATAGGCATCAAATCTGCCACGATGCCTTCAATAGTATCCGTCTCAAGCTGTCCTTTGGTAGCAGGCGAGAGGACAAGGTTTCGAAGAGCGACAATGCTGGAACCACGCAGGGCCCGGTTAGCCTTTCGCAACTGCGCAGACAGCTCTAAGGAAACATTTTGAATCCATTGCTTCTCCAATTGGCTAGGGACCTTGGCGTAACGTGCAACATTCTCGACAGCCCGAACTGAAGCCAGTCGGGTGGTCTCGTTCTTCAATCTGTCCTGAAGAACATCCAAGGCGGCCTTGAGCGGCCTTACCTTGTCATCAAAGAGTAAAGAGGTACCATCAGGGGTCGAAGTTCGCGAAATGAGAACACCAAGAGCATGAATAGCCCGTTGGCGAACCTCAGCATCGGCATCCTGGGCAGAAGACCTGTCCAGAATAACCGTGTAAAGTTTCTCCAACTCAGGCTTGTACTTGGAAGCAGCGTTGCGTGATCGTGGTGGGGTAATTGTCTTAACTAGTTCCTCAATAGTGCGAATTGCCTCACTAGAGATCTTGTAGAAGCGGTTGTTAGCTGCAGAAGTCACACCGTCGACAATCTTGGTGAGATAAGGCTGCAGGATAGCAGATGAGTGTGTTTTGGCGATATCACTAATCACTCCCAGGGCGGTAACTCTAAGTGTACTTGGTGTTGCTGAAGAGCCGGCATGAGATGAAAGATGAGACGACACATTAGCCGATCCACTGGGCTGAATGGCCTCAATGATAGGGCCAATGACTTGATCAAAGTACTCGGCCAATCCGCCGTGCTGAACAGATACTATGTCGTCGAGAAGGCTGATAACTGCCTGCTTGGTCGGAATGGTCTTTCCCTTCAGCTGCTTAGTGATAGCTTTGATGATAGAGGGTGTTAGGCGAGCCAAATCAGCTCGCGGGCCGCTGAGAGGAACCTTCTCCATGACAGGGGAAACAAGTCCGGATCCTGACATGAACTGGGATGCTGTGGAGCCACCACCACTACTCTGGCGTCTTCGCTTTCGGCTGATAGGGATACGCGCTTCAGACTCTGCCTCAAAGTCCTCGAGAGAAAGATCGGATGTATGGAGCCCCTCGCCTGTCTTGCGAACCAGAAGAGAAAGTGCTGAGATAATTTCCAGGCGAACATTTTCCTCTCGCTCAGCAATACGCTTGATAAGAGGGTGTGCTGTCTGATTATAGAGAACGCCATTTTCAAGAAGGTCGCCGCTTCCACGTGTTGAGACAAGTGTGTAGATGGTCTTGGCAGCGCATCGTCGAACCTTCCAACTCGCGTCATCGTCGTCGTCTTCGAAACCGTCATCAGCATCAAATTCGTCATCCTCGTCCAACTCGTCTTCCTCTTCTTCATCCTCCATATCCTCGTCTTCGTCATCGACGTTGTAGTTAGGGTCATATTTGAGATACCGCAGGCAGACGTCTATCGTTTCGTCGGTGAAGGGGCGCATCTCTTGAGGGCATGATGCCAAGAAAGATTCGAGGGCCACCAGAGCAGCCTCACGGACCTCGTTGAAGTCTTGGCCAAGGTCGTCGCCATCGCTAAGCGCTTTAAGATGCACCTGGAGTTCATCGTCGCTAAGTGCTTTGAGTACGAAGGGAACAGCCTCGGAAATGTGAGGTCCAAAACGGGACGGAATAGATCGTGCCATACTACCAAGAATCGAGATGTACAATCTTCTCGTGACTGGGCTGGTTTGTTTTGACAGGCCAACGGTAATTCGCTTTACAACCTCTTCCAGGTGCTCGTCAGAAAGATAGACTGCGAGCATGGAAATCGCCACAACGGCTCTCTTCTTGACAACAGATGTCCCCTTCTCGCTTTCCAATAGTTGAATGACGACCGCCTGCATTGCCTCAACCTCGACTTGGGCAAGCATAGGACCAAAGCATCGAACGACCTCAATCAGAACGTCGACAGCTTCGGCGTTAAGGTCGTTCTCATTTTGTAAAAGACCTTCGGGAACGGCAGGAAGGGAAATCTTTGAGTTCTTGGGAACTTGTGTCTTGGGACCGGGGCCGATGAGGCGGGGGATCAGCACACGGCTAATGGCACTGTATGCCTCCTGAACATCTGAGGTTGGTGTGAGTCCCGGGGCGGGTCGAGGAAGAGCTATGATGACGTTTCGCAACGCCAATGAAGGGACCGAATTGTCCACGGAGTTCTTAAGCTTCAAGGACGAGAGCTTCTCGATCATGGGTGCGATAACGGGTGTAGGAATCTTGCCCACGAAAGGGCCGAGGCTGTACAAGTCAGCAACATATATGACGTGGAATATATCCAACATACCATTTGACTGCAAGATTCTGGACCTCTCCATTTTGATCATCGAGTGTCTTGATGATGCTATCAACAGTCCTAGCGGCAATGTTGTAATCGTGGTGCAGAAAATCGGGTTTGGCGTGATTAAGAAGTTGCAGTAAATCGTTCAAGGCCATGAATCGAAAATCGGGATCATTGTCACTGAGTTTCTGGACATGTCCCATCACCGCCTGCGGCGTGGCAACAATCTGATTAGAAGCCATGCTGGGCGAGCTGCACGGTGGTAGGAGAGAGCTGTAATGGCTTCAGATCATAAGCGCGGGGTAATTGATGTTCAAGGTACACTGGGACAGCAGATTCAGAATTAAACGGTGCGTTCTCGGGACGAATAATAAGAACAACAGCCTCTCCTCAACGCAAATGCTGTTGAGGGTCAATTTGTATAAAGAAGATTGAGGAATCGAGCTTCACCTCTAGGCAGGCGGAAGAAGGTCGGAGCTCTCGAGGTGTGCCCCGCTATGACATCCGAGTAAAGCTATCGGGGACCTTCAATGCTGCATCTGCCTGGCGCCCGGTCTTTCTTTGATCCGACGCCGGTTGATGGTTTAGGGTAATTGCAACAGCACTGCCCGGGAAGCAACGTATGAAGTACATGTCAGTGAGTGACAACATTTAGTGATAAGAGTGTCTCTTTTATTTGGAAAAAAATAACCTCTTGTTACAAGAGCATATCTCTATATGCCTGAATAATCACAGTCCCAGCTCTCACTATTCAAAAGCAAAATTATGTCTTTGCTTCGTGATTTGTCTTGTTGCAACCTGAACTTATCACACCAACCGGCTGTGATATTAATTTTGATGAAGCATCCACATAGCAATGGCCGATTATCCGAAATAAATGATGGCGCTTTGTACCTCGGAAATTCTCATCATCGTCTCACTTGTTTCTGCAAGCTTCCTGCCCCGTTGAAGGACGGGCGCAGACCTTTTACACAAGCTAAGCACCTACCCATGAGAGTGTAAAGTTATGATCTTAACATGAATACAGATCACTCTCCTGTAAGTACTTACTACACACCATGACTACAAAAAAAGCCAACACCTCCGAATTTCATCATTGAAATAGATAATATATATTTCGCTTACCAACAGGGACTAAAGTTATTCTCTTCTGGCCAGCTCAAAGTGGTCAAGTGGCGAAACGATTCGCGGACGACATATATTATGGAGTGATGTTGGCCTGAATGCACTGTTTGAAAATCTATACTCGAGAGCGGCAGCGTAAGTGATCCTGAGAGATTGTGCGTGAAAGAAGCAAGCATGGTTTCACGATCGGGCGAGGATCTATAGACAAACACCAACGCTTAGAGACAGGGCAACAGAAGTTAACTATGTAGCGAAGTGACGAATATCATCTCAAAACATGAAGCAGCATGGAAAATTAGTATATCAAAGTAACCGGCCTTTATCTAAGATCTTCTTTGCATCATCTTGCGTATCCGAGGCCAATGACATCGTCTTGTCATGGAATGTTACACAACTCCGAGCAAGCAAGCAAGCACCCTTGATATCGGTACAGGACATTCAACAATCTCAAACCTCCTGAAAACATTTGTATTGAATCATTGCAAGTGCCCCTCAATAAATCATTTCGCTCTGTATTTAGAACGCATAATCACTGTTGAGCACTGGCAAACGACAGTGGCAAGCAGCTGGCAAATCCACCATCTGCATCAACACTGATGCACAGTGAAAAACGTCCCCTCAACCAGAAAAAAAACTGAATATTGCATCTCCTCTCACTCTTCAATCTTTCTCCCCTCTTCCATCTCATCTCGGCGTCTTTCTTCTCTGTCACCCCACTCCATCATGGCAGACGTCTTGAACCCAACCGCTTCACAAGAGCAGTGCGATTCTACACAAGAGGGAAAGAACATCGCCAAGATGAAGGAAGATTCGCCTTGCCTCGAGAACATGCCTCTTGAGGTTATCTCCCACATGCTATCCTTCCTTCCCAACAGAACCGCCATCCGGGCTGCCATGCAATCATGCTCAAAGCTGTACAGTGCCTTCGAGAACCGCAAGGCCTACATCGCCTCATGCGTTCTCTTCAACAGCATGAACGAGAGTGTCTATAGAGAGGCCATCACCACTCTCAACCTCAAGAACGCAGAGTGGAAAGGTGTCAAAGCAGGCATCGAGACTGTCTATCGTGTTTACTCGATGCAGGAGCGGGATGTTCTTCACAGTCAGTATCTCACCTTCGACCGAGTCAAAGAGATGTGGCGCCTGCACAAGAGCATCGCGTACTTCGCTCGTCGCATCCCCAAGTCTCTTATCCGTAAACATCCCGTCGTCAAGTATAAAGGAGCCTATTCCATTACCGCTTCTGTGCGCGCTCGCTTCCAACGCGCTCTGTACCGTCTGGATGCGTTTGTGAATCTCATGAAAACCACTATCTCCTCCCTCTGCTACGACAACGGCGGAGAGAATCGAGATCCAACAGACGAAGAGCTGGAGGAAGCGCACTGGGTTCATTGTTTAAGGGAGTTGGAAGAGCATCGAATGATCAAAGCTTTCGACTGCCAATACTCCGCTACCGAGATCGAGCAGTTGAACAGCATCTGTGGACTTTTGATCACTGAAATTGCACCGTGTACGTCCTACTCTCCCTCAAGTATCTCACCATAACTCTAACAATTTCTTCAGGCTTCAATACCTTTCTTCAACACGATATCGAGCTGGGTGCAAAGGTGCCTTACTATATCACTGAACCTGAGAGCCCTGCAACCATGAGCCTCATCGAGCAAGGCATCCCGTTTCTGTATGATTTCCTAACTGCCGGAAGTCGACGTGTTCGATCCAAGTTTATGGATGCCGTTAAGCCTCCTATTAATTGGAAGTCATATGTCTCAACTAGACCCCCTTTTCCTCGCATCGATGAGCAGCTTGCCTGTGTAATTCATGATGAAGAAGGGGAACCCGCCAAGTGGGCTCACATGGCCATTCCGGACTTCGTCACCCGAACTCCCTTCATTAAGGATCCCGATGCTGGTCCCGAATGCGCGTTTGCTGCTCTGAGCCGTTTCAGCGGTCTCTTTCTCCCCGAAGAACACGATGCCGAACCTGGCTTCCCCCCTTTCCAGTGTCTGGCTTGGGGCTATGTATTTTGGGACCTCGAAATGCTTGAAAAGGGTCGTCTCTCTGGTATCAATGAGAAAGATCGAATCAACAACGGATTCACAGTCAAAATGGGTCATCCTATCGATTCACAGTGGAACGCCCTGGCCAAGTATCAGAAACCCGAAGCCACTGACAAATTGCTTGTTTCCCACGAGTTGAAGAACTCCCTGGTGGACAATGGACATACCGGATACTTTGACTGGGAGAAGTTCGAGAGCGACCCAGAAACCCTAGCTGCCATTACCGACGATGTGGACGCCACAACTCAAGTGTTGGTTGATGCGCTACGCACCATGCCCATGACACATGTAGACATGACCACACTCATGCTAGATTTAGACATGGCAGACCCGGGCCATGCGCAGTGATTCGATCGGTGGCCAGTTCACGGATCGATTATGCAGAATGCGAACGCTGGGGCGAGGGTGATAGAAATGATTGCTGGAGCTACACGAGACTTTTACTCAATCGAGGTTTGGAAGCGCATTAGGTCCGAGGCACGACGTACATTCTCAGTGGCCGCTGAACATGCGAGGATGTCTTTTCGAAATTCGTACAAACTTGCTCTAGGTACCGAGAGTACGTAGTTCCACAGAGTCGCAGGCTCTAGTACAGGGCAAATCTCGAGCAACTGTAGATCTGAGATTAATTCACAAAGGAATTCAAACTATTTATTCAGACGGGTCTGCTATAAAAGGCATAGGCAGGTTATGGCCATTTCTGTTCGCTTCAGTGACGAATGCCTGAATCTCTCCAAGCAGGGCCATTTGATCATCGTAATCGTACTCAGTCTCACTTCCATTTAAATCATCCTCAAAGTCATCCCCAGAATCGTCTTCCCACTCCTCCTCGCCTACGAGCTCCCAAACAGCTCTATCCTCGCCCTCTAAATCTTCTCTGCTGAACTGATAATGATCCCAGGCAATAGCGATCAAGTTTGGCACAAGGTGAGACTTGTTTTGCCAGAAGGTGTTTAAACCTGCCACAAGGCTGTCCTTCGAAGACACCCTTGCAGGAGAGTTTGGCCGAAACTCCCGAACCTTGAGGTATTTGAGCTTCGAATGTGTGACACCCGTATCGAATGTCATGGTCGGAAGGGGGTGACCCTCGAGGACCAATTCCGCCGGGCAGCCAACGGCATGGATGAAGGCTTTCAGAGTGAGCGAGCCAACGGTGACACGTTCGCTATGAAAGACAAAACAAACATGTAGAGACTCCAGGTTGGGAAAGGCCTTGAACTTGTCGTTGTCCTTTTCTAGATCTTCTGGGTCCAAGAGCAGAGTCGAAGATAGCTCGAAACCTGGCGGGAATGAACTCATGCTGACTGGATTTTCCGCACCCTTTACACAAGTGATGTGTAGCCTTTTCACAGGTCGATTCTCCTTGAAGTCGCCCCTAGAAAGCATCTCGACAAATTCCACGTCCAAGTCTATGTCGTTGAGCATCAATGTATGCAGATTATCCCACAGATTGATATGGGGGGTGAAGAACTGGGCCTGCGTGCTATAGTCGAATGCGGACTTTTCCGTGCTCAGCAACGTCAACTTTGGCATGAGAGGGATACCTCCATCGACCGTCTCACTCATGACATGATCCAGAATGAAGGCCTTGGGGTTAGTATTTGTATCACGCCAAACGAAGTTTGTGACATTTGGCACTAAGAAGAGGATACCAGCAAACATGAGCTCCAGAATACCGTCATGTTTGAAGTCGGGGGAAAACATAAAGCGTTGTTTTGTCCTCTCCAACATACAAGCCGACCAGGCGAGTTTATGGAGGCCAGCACCATCGAGGAGACGCATTAGTGCTGGCTTATCGGATGGACATCGCCTGGACCAAATCTTCTTGCAGGCGGGTAAAAGCAACTTTCGCGTCAAGGGACCTGCCATATCAGCAAAGGCATATATAGCTTGAACATGCTGACGAATTTCGGGTCTTTTGACAAGGGTGATGAAGAAGTGTGTGATATGCTGAGGCTTGAGGAATATGAGATTCCGGTAGAGGAGAGGCTCCAAAAGGTCCTTGGTGGCTTTGGAGAGGTAGGTCAACTTGTGCAAAGGACTACCGTCTCGAACATATTCGGGCCTAAGGTCTGGTCTCAAGTCCGGATTGTAGTCACTATTTGTGTATTCAGCCACGGCGTGGTGAGGCTCTTCGCTCAAGATTAGACCGATATTGTAAATGACATCGAGGGGTAGTTTTGGTCCAGTTGAAGGCTGCGACGCAGGGTCAGAATCCGCCATGATGGGCGGTTGAGAGATCTAAATAGATGAGAAAAGAGAGCCTGACGGTCGAATTGAATTGTGTTAGTATACAAGATGGACAAATCACCAACAAGATCCAGTAGGTGGTATAGTTTCGATGATGTTAAAAAGCAAATTATTCGTAGACCCAGACAAATTTAGTGGCATATGCTTGTTGAAGCCTTACAGCTGAGGCTTTGGTGAAATCTGGACAGCTTTGACAACCAAGTCTCATCCAAAGACAAGAAACTCCAGTAACTACAACAATAAGCATAAATCTTCTATTTTACCTTTTAACGCCTTCTTCTTCAATAAGAGGCATAAAGCTACAAATTCGTACTTAGGTATTCGATAGCTCTCAGCAGCAAGCACTGAAAGACGGCCCCACACCCCGCCTTCCGTCGCCCGCTGCGGAAACCAATCTCCAACATCGACAAACAAGGTCCCAAAGTCAAGATAACCTCACCCTTAATCAAGGTACTGCCGCAGCCTCCCAAGATGGTAAGTCTCCGAGCACTTGCTGAATCCTAACTAACACCCTCAGAACAAAGACTCATCCTTCACATTCGTCCACATGCACCGCTCGCGCGACGCAGACCTCTTTGAGGACTTCTGCAAGGATAAGCTCCCCGATGACGAGATCTATGTTCCTCCAGTGCATCAGCCCATCAACCCCGAGGACGAGGACGATGTTGTTCCCGACCAGCATGCGGCGTTTGGTATTCAGCGCGCTACTCAAAAGTCAAAGGAGCCCGCATGGAAGGATCTGGGTCTCTCAGAGCTCATGAACAAGGGGCCGAGTATTGGAACTGGCGGGAAACCACAGGGGACTGGCCGTGCTCTTCCACGATAGAGCGCGTTCTTTGTGATTGTATCTTTCAAGCAAGGCGTTGGGAGATGATATCATTTATAGGGGCAAAACCACGCGAATCGCTACATGGTTTAATATTAAAGTCGATGGCCAGATAGCACATTGCCATTTAAAGACGACAGATCCGTACCTCTACCAAGCCCAATCCGATCGTAAAAACTCCGAAACTCCATCTTCAACTCATCTTTTAATTCTTTCCCAAGAATCCCTCCCTCTCCAGAACCTCCGGTCTAAACTTGACTAAGAAGACTGTCTTTCCTGGCCACATGTCTCCCTCTGCGACCGTGTGCGCCGTGACCTTGGCGGGGAAATCCGCTCCATCGCAAACACCCTCTACCACACCCGCTACAAACGCGGCGCAGTTGAGCTGGCTCATCTCCTTCGGCACACTGATGTACTGGTTCACCAGGGGTTCGTTATCGATAATCATGTACTCGTCGGGTGTTTCAGGGTTGGCAGACTTCTCCAATCGATCCGCTTGGCGGTTAAAGAGGTGCTGCCAGATGTTCTGTTTGATAAAGTGCAATAGTGCGATGATGCTCAAAGGGCGGATCTGCGTGCGCGCTGGTTCGCGGAAGAGGAGAAGATCGAGGAGTTTAAGGCCGATAGAGTGGCCCTGGAGGTTAAGTCTGCGCAATCATTTAGCATTTACTCCCAAGAGAAAGTGTTCACACATACCGCTGCTCTAGCTCCTGAATGCCCTTCACCCGCCTCTGCGCATACGTCACCATCTCGCCGAACAAATACGCAAAGCTCGCCTGGCTAAGCTCAGCCGTCTTGGTCCTATTGAGAGGTCGGTGGTAGATGGTCTTTCCGTTACTGGGGTATCGCAGGCCGTCTTTATTACTGCTAGACGAAGACGTGGGTGCCGCGCCGGCATTGGGGGGCTGGAGGTTGCTCATGATGGGCTGTATCGCTGTCGCTGGTTCATTCTGTAGCTTTCACAGCTACTATTATTCAAAGGCTTTCTCCTCAAAGCCTCGTCGGGTGGAAAATATGCGACGTGGTGATGCGATTCGAGGTTGCTTGTCACACGTGTAGACGTGGGCTTGTCTGGCCTGTGAGATAGACTCCAGTGACAGGTGTGGAGACGGAAGCTTGACCGGGCTACACCGAGAGCTCACCTTAGCATTCCATTCATAGTACTCCTTAAGGTAGATAGTCCGTACAACCACATAGCACAAACATATTTTTGGTTTGAATTAACATAACGTATTGAGACTTAAGTCGTGGCATTATTAACAATCTTTACGTCTCACATTGTGACGCCTCATCAAACGTAGTATGATATAGCATCATGTGCAGTGATCACCCTCTTCCTATGCAAATCCAAAGCCTATTACCCAACACAATGCTCTCGGCTATTACTGAACAGTCGCAACCTTGGACTTGAGCTCCTTTTGCTTGACAGTCGCCTCAATCCACACCGCCGCATCCTCAAGCGCTTTTCGTGGGCTCTTCTTACGCTTGAGCAAGAAGCCCTGGATCTCGGCCGGCGAGAACATACCCTCTGGGATAAGCTGTCCAAACTCCTGCGAGATTGTCTTTAGTGCATCAGTTGACAGAACCGTTTCTTTGCCCTTGCTATCCACCAGGCTGTGGATGCTCCCATTCGCTGCTTTTGGTGCTGCGCTCCTGGTCTTGGACATGGGGACGGGCTTGGATCCTGAGAGCTCGTACATGCGGTAAAAGAGCTCTGTTGCTTGGGCGCTGGTGGCGTTCTTGAAACCGACTTGTACGTCGACGCGGCCTGGTCGGATGAGAGCTTCATCGAGTGACTCGGGCTTGTTGGTCGTCATGATGAGAATGCGTCCTTCGTGTGAAGCAACGCCGTCAATGGCGTTGAGGAGTCCCGAGAGTGAAATACTTTCCACGGTCAAGATATTATTAGCACCTCTGTTGTTGGTATTCTCTCTGTTCCTTCCGCTGCGTCTTCTGTTCTTTCTGCGCTTCTTTCTGTCTTCTCCAGAGGTGTCTGAGTCGCTGTCGCTGTCCTTGGACTTTTTGGACTTGCTCTTCTTTTCCTTCTTGGCTGTTTGCTCCGTCTTTTTATCTTCTCCCGTCTTCTCGTCTGAGCCATCTTCAGTCTCCTCATCACCATCATCTCCGTTGGGTCGACGTAGACCAGCTGTATCGATGTCTTCTAGAAGGACAACGCAGCGACGGGGGAGTCTGGTGAACAAGACTGCGAGATCCTCTTCGCTGACGGTAGGATCTTGAAGACTAATAACGTAAATGTCGATACCGAAAACTCCAGCTAGTGCAAAAGAGAAACTGGTCTTGCCGGTTCCCGGGGGACCGTGGAAGAGATAGCCTCGGCGGAGAGGAATTCCGCGCGAAGCATACCACTTGGGGGTCCCAGGATGCAAATACTCGTTGATGTCTCTCAGGACATCATGCTTTTCTTCATGCTCAAGAATAACAGTTCGCATTGGTCTGATAGGTCGACGTGCAACTTGTTGCCACATACTCCAGGTATCACGACGGCTTTCCTTGATCCTAGGGCGGTAGATGGTAGTCTTGTGGCCATTGTCGAGGAAGTAGGCTGTTTTGGCATCTGCAAGAAGTTGCTTGATCGGGCCTATGGGAATGGTCAGATAAGTCTTGCTGTAACTTTAGAGTAGCCTTACGTATGGATCTTCCAAAGCAAGAGATTCTTAGTTCCTCAACATCCTTGGTTCCGCCCCAACCACTAGTGGTTTGTAAGGACTCTCTCTTCCTGTTGACCCTGAAGTATGTCCGGTCGTGCCAGAACCCTGTGGTACCCATTGCTGGGACGTATCGTGGATTCTAGTAACTTGTTAGTGGGTGCGCAAGATACAACTGCGTGGATTGCGCTTACACATCTAGCTGCATCACTGGCAAAGTTGAGATACTTGGGTGAGTCTTCATCGTCTCCAACACTCGTGGTAGTCAAAGCATCCGCCTGGTCCTCCTCCTCATCCCAAGCACTCTTGAAGACAGTCTGAGCAGTAAGGTATCGATTATTAGCAATATCCTGCTGCTCGGAGAGGAACTGCATGAGGGTAGAGTATATCTGGTCGTTCTCGCTGACATATATGGTGCATCTGAAGTAGCTACTGATGAAGTTGTCCACCATGGCATACACTTGATCGAACAACTTTGACAGGCCCCAGATACACCCAAGGAGGGTCAGTAGCAAAGAAGGATCAAGACCCAGCTGCGCACCGACAAAGCGGTAGACAAATAGGAACAGCTGAAGGAGTGGTGATGCCTGGCCAGCAGAAACCAGAAAGGTGTCCATGATGCCGGGGAAAGCCGCAGTTGAGTTAAGAGGCTGTGAAGTATTGTTCATGGCTTGAAGGAACGGAGGCCAGGCCATTTTGCTCATTTTTGAGAGATCCATAACGAGTGAAGCTGATGATAGTTGTCAGGATAGGGTGAGATCTCGATGGTGTGAGAATTCTACGTACTGCTGGAAGTGTTTACAAGAATATAATCAAATAATTGGTCAAGCCCAAGGCGTCTCTTTTCCGACGAGTTGAATGCAAGACTGCGTTGGCAGCGTCACACGACGTCTTCTGGGCCTCTTCTTATAAGCGTATGACCCTATGGTATGGTCTGCAATTGGGGGAGAGATCAGGCTGTAAGTTGAGAGAACGCCTTACTATGCACTTTGAGGAGGAGATTATGCAGCCTCTGATTTCTCAAAGTTGTCTCTATCTATTTATAAGAATCCGGGATGTCTGCTTTCGCCACTGCACACTTGTTTTGCCTAGGCATAAGTTACATATGTGCTGCACTATACTGCATCAGACTGCACGCGCACACGTAACGCGCAATCTGCCTTGCCTCTTCCAAGCGTGCATCTTTGTTTTCGTCAAGATACGTGATTGAAGTCTTTATAGCTGAGCTTTGCAGCACCTTGTGTAACAAAGGCCCATGACATGCAATACCATCTACCAATGATGCCTACTCTTACTAGTGGCCAAATATGAGTCGAACAAAGTCTTGGCTGCTAGATCTCAAGCAACACGAGAAAGAAAAATGTGGGGGGTTTCTCTCTTGTGATTAGTTGCTCTTGCATTGATTGCGTAGTCGCTCATTGCCTATCTCTGCCTGGGTGTGAGTGAGATTTGGTGTGAGTGGTTGATATCCTCATGAGCCAGCAGGCAGAAGAGGGCACACAACAAGTACCTTAGTTAGGCAGATTTACTAGGTAGCTTCTTTCATCTCAAGCTAAAACGGTCAGCACATGGTAGAATGTATTCATATTGGTACCGAATACAACCTTAGATGCTATTCAGCCTTGTGCCATGCATATACCTCTGCAGGTCCAGGAAGAGAAAGGAGGGGTTTGAAAGAGCATAAGCTAATTGATCAAATGACCTTTTCAGGTGTTGTATCGTCTTATCATATCATATATCGTGCATAATTAACTCAGTATTAAATCCTAGTATACACTCTGGTGCGGCTCTGTTGTACCCAGCTTGTTGCACTTTCACTTAGTTACAAGGCTCACTAATCTATTGCGTACAGAAAAACATTTGTTCAACTCAGCCGGAAATTTCTCTCGTAATTGATTGGTGGCATTGGAAAACAAACACAAAACTACTGCGCGATGCTTACAAGTATTTTGGCGCGGAGTAAGGATAGCATTAGCATGGAATAAGGAGCAGCCGAGATTTCATCCAGCTGAAGTATAAGCACAATTCTATCTAGACACCCCGACTCATTCAAAGCAATAACACATCATGCATATCTGATACATTGGCAGAGTGAAGAGAAAGGCTAGTGACCACACTGAAATGAGGCTCAACCTCTATCAATTCCACCATAGTGCGCTACCAGGTACTAAGGTGATCGTAACGTCTAACATTTTGCAACCAAGTTACTAGTAACATTGACTCTATGATATACTCCATTGAACACTCTTTCGTGACACCATAGTACCTGAACACATCCGTACTCTGTACTCTATCCACTTCTACGCCGCAACAGGCTGCTCCTCAAGTTTGGTAGCCGCCAACTTCTCTTCCACATCCTTCACAGCATCACTCTGGCCACCAAACTTGTAACCGTTGGCGCTCACATCCGTTCCACCGGCGAGGTAATCTTCGCTCTCGCCAATCTCCTTGCCCGCAGCCTCCCACCGGCGGAGCTTTTCCTCACGCTTCTGGCGGCACATCTCGTTGAGTGCAGGCCAGTAAGTCTCGTGGTCGTACTCAAAGTCCATCTCACCACCCCAGTCAGCACTCCAGAGCTGCTCCGGGGAAACGTACTGCTTCATATCCTCGTTGAACTTGAGCTTCTCACGGGTCACAGGGTCGATAAAGGGGGTGATGATCTTGAAGAAGCCCGATACGATCCAAGGAACTAAACTGGTCAGTTTTTGCAGATACGGAATGACTTGAGAATGCATACCGTTGATGATGAGAGCCTTGCCTAGTCTCTCTGGGTAATGGTTCTGCAAAATGCTCAACACCTCTCTGGCGACACTCACAGGTACGCTTGTGTTCTTGCGCTCCTTGCTAGGCTTGAAGTTGATCATGAGGGTGAGCGTCTCAACACCAGGCGGCATGAGATTAGTCACCCGCTCAACCATGTAGAACAAGTGGTGCAGCTGGCGAGGGCTGGTATCGGTGTTTTGCTTCGCCGGGTTAAGATACTGACAAGGCCGACCCTGGCGATCATATCCAACAATCATCTGCTTGCCCGTCTCCTGCTCAGGTGAGATGTACTCGGGTGTGAAGCCCTCGAGACCATACTCGCGACGCCATGCGAGGGTGGCCTTGAGCCTCTTGGCCGAATCGTCGACGGTCCACTTTGTAGCGCGGAGATAACGCAGCAGACACTCACGAGTGAGCCAGGAGCGCTCGTGGTCGGTGATGGGGCCTGACTTGTCCTCCTTGTCGGCCTGCTTTTCGCACTGAACCTCGGTGAAGCCCTTGACTTGCTCCAGAAGGGCCCCGTACTTTGTCTTTTGCTCCTCTGTCAACTCTGGCCTTGGCGCAGGTTGACTGTTGGGTCCAGGGCTGGCAATGGGCGTCTTTCTAGGACCAGCAGTATTTTCTGCTGAGCTCGCCATCTTCGAGAATGTTCTTGAGTTGGAGATTTTTGGAGCTGGTAGTGACGAAAGAGGAATGAGGCTCACCGCTCACCCACTGAACAGTTACCTAGTCAAGATTGATAAGGTCAGATCTGGTGTGACGAACAAGGATCCCAAAATGAGAATCAGGACTCTTATCAATTTCTCTTCGTAAGAAAAGCAATTGCAAGAAATGAAGCAGCAAGTCCAAGGCTGAACCTTTCAACTCAACAGAAGAAGATAAACGGTGACCCTCTCCTTTCACAACTTATTTAAGTGACTTGGCACCGGGCTCAACTGCAAGCCGTACGTCCGCTCACCCAATCAAAGTCTGTCCCAGCAACAAATTAGTTTCCGGGATCAACTTCCTAGCTCTGTAGTTCCAGGGGTAAGTCGCTAATAATCCAGGGGACCTACGCTCTGCCGACTTTCGTTCATCTTCCGTTACGCGAAGCTCAAGCTGCTGATGCTGTATGTAGTCGCTGAAACTCGTAATCGTATTCTGTGAGACATGACTACGGCGTATGCCGCAGCATGGATCATCACTGATTAACGACAGAGTATTCACTCCGTAAATTACTGATAGGTATCTCCATGGGGCCAGCTACCCTATGTCATTTCAACGTATTCCTCAAATAAGTTTTGTATAAGATATATAGCACTTGGTCTCTCAACTTCGCTCTAACTCGGGGTTGATTGATCGATTAATAGTCTCTCCGAAACTTACATGATGTCGCTCTCATACACGTCTTCAGCTTTCTGTGTGTTTGATTATGACCAACAGTATGATCCGAGATACTTCCCAACCACCTCATCCACCCAAGACACGGCAATGGCTTATGTTCTCTCATTGATTTTAATCTCTCCATCTTTCGTACCCTTTCGCTATACAGCATCGTCTTTGTCGGGTGACCAAACGTCTATCATAAAATGTCCTCACCCCTCATGTGTCCACATCGTTGTCTAAGGCACCTATTCAACAAACACAAAAAAAGAAGTAAAAGGAAGTAGTCTATGGCTTGCACACGCCCTTACGTGTGATGTCCACTATCACATCCGGATGTTTTTCAAAATGGCCCCAAACCTGGTCTTACTCCGATAATCATCAATCCGAGTCGTTCATGCATCTCTCATGCGTTTTGTGCGCTGTGTCGATCAAGCCGGAATCGCTGTCTAGGTATTTGGTGGCCTGCTTCAACTACGAACAGGGCTGCGATTGTCGTGCCTTGCAGACTTCTCTTTGATGAGTCTCTTGCTCGTCTCTTCATCAAATCCGCAGGTATCTCTCAGGAAAACAAGTCTGCATTTCTGTTAGCTTTAGACCATGCTCAGGAATCACATTTTACTCACTTATCCTCGGAGGTTTCCTTCTCACGCATGTCTTCAAAGCTTTGCTGACTTTCCATCCATGCCGTTGCTCTACCTCTCGGGTCGACCTTCTTGACCCAAAGGTTAAAGCTTCCAGTCACAGGACGATGGTCGCTCACTCGAACTTCATGGCGTCTATAATCGAATTGTTCAATACGACCTCGACCTCTGTATAGCAATCGATCGCACCAGGCAGGACTTCGCCTCTTCTCACTCGTGTCATAATTATCAGTTCCCACATCGTACTTGTAGGTCGGCGCAAATGTGATGGGCATTTCTTCGAAAGCCCGAAGTTTAAAGGCTGGGTTGCGTCGGCATGCCACCAAGAGTTGGTCTCGTTCCAGAAGCTTGCCTAGATTATTCTGTTTGACCGCTGTGACAACGGTATCGCGGGACATGGTGTCGATCCGGTAGTTGAGATCGCCATTGAGAACGCAGAGCTCATGATCCATAATCAGACTTCCGTCGCCTCCACCAACAAAGCTATCGATACGGGCGGCTGTGTCTCGCTCAACGGTAAATAAATTAGCTTCGAGGATAGCAGCAACATCGTTGTGACGCGCGTTCGCCTGTGACTGCCCGGCAGCCAGATGGCAGTTAACAAGGCAAATTGAGGTATCGTCGATTCGAAAGCGCACAGCTACACAGCCCTTGTTGCCGTGCAAACCGCCCATACCTCGCTTGACCTCGGCGCCTTGGAGCCCCCGGATTCTGTCCCTTAGGTGTGATTTAACGAATACACAAGTGAACAGTCCTACCATAGGTGCCGTATGAAGAAGGTGATAGAGATTGTCTGCTGGCATATAGTCGTCAAGTGTTTTCATCAAAAAGTCGCGCCAATCTCGGTATTGATGGCTCATTCGTTCCTGGTCTGTCCCAGCTTCTTTCTTTTTGGGCTTGAGGAATCGCTTGGCTGTCAATTTTTTGTCCTCCAGATCCACCAGTTCCTGGAAACCAAACACAAGAACATCCGGCGAGCCACTTGACTGAACAAGATCCTGAAAGAATGTTGCATCGCCACCAGAATGCCGTAGACTCGAAGGTGTCGATGCGCCTGCGTTCCAGGTAAGGAACAGAGCCCGTACCTCGTCGAAATCGCAATACTGAGTGTCTTTTGATTTCATCGAGTCTTCAAGAAAGTCATCCTCAAGCAAGCCATCCCATATCTTGATCTTGTTATCAGCTCCCAGTGTGATAATTTGTTGTCGGTCCAGGAAGTACGAGCTTGAGGGATCGGCAGCCATTTTCATAATCGGATTGTCATGTCCTTGCCACTCTTTAAGAATGACCCACGGAGCCTCCTCCACATCATAAACACATATCTTGCCGGTATTATATGCCGCCCATATATAGTTACCTGCGCTCGCCAGCGAATTGATCTTCCACGTGCTGATGTTCAACATCGTTACACATGCGAAATTCTTTGTGTTGTAGATTGTCACTTTGCCATCAACATGGCCGAAGAAGGCCATATCTGGATGTGATTTAACAAGAGTACCAGATGTGACTTCACCAGCGTTGTCTGCAACCAGTGGACGAACAAGTACCTGGAACTGGGTTCGTCCGTCAACCGTCGGCGCAAAGACGCGGATTTCCTTGCCTGTCGCATGCCAAAGTTGGTCCCCGATAACCATTGAATGCGTATGCCCCTTAGGAACCTTGAAACTCTGAGTCGGGTTCCCTGCCACGTTGGCAACGGCCGTCTCATCAGGCCCCCATACAAGGAGTGTTCCTGACTCGTCCAACGTCCAGATTTCGTTCCAATGCCGATATATCTTTATGACCTCGTACCGACCATGGACATTCGCCCTGCTAGAAGTTATGGCATGTGTCGCAACCTCAACTTCCATGAGATCTCCAGTATTGGTACCAATCCATATCCTCTTACCCTCTTCTCGGGGATCAGCAGCGGGTTTAAAGCTTACTGCCGTTGCCTTGACTCCCTCAGTATGCTGCAAACTCATGCACTGCTCGCCGTCTATCAAACTCCATACTCTCGTCATATGACCACTAGCACAGATGTATTCGCCACAAACGTCGAAACTCCGCGCATCATACTTGGTAGAAATCTCATAAGTTCCGTGCTTACTGAAAGGCGGTCGGCGATTTGTGTTTGCAGCTTCCGGATATGTGGTAACATGGTGGATAGGCTCAGTCTGTGGTGCAGCCCTTGCAGCAACAACGGGAGTGGACTGGATCGATTTTGGAGGTGCCGCGGCGATCGCGGGTGCGCCAATGGGTGTCGGTGCAATTCGAAATTCGGCGGGCGTTCGGTCTGATGCCCGATCTATCGTCATAGACCTGCCATGGGCTCTTGTAGGAGCGGTAAGTTGTTGCTGAGATTGCTGTGACGTGGGGGTTGACACGACTCGCTTTGGTGGTGGAGCGGTAGGCGGAGGGTCGACGGCTTTGACCGCAGTCGTCACCGCTGGTCGTTGTGGTCGAGGCGGAGGTGGCATGGCATTATTATTGTTACTCAGGGGAGGGGGTCTAGGGGGAATATCGAAGTTTCCAGGTCTCGCGGGAAGCACTGGTCGAGATTCGCCAGTAATTTGAGGAGTGATATGTCCTCTCGAAAGTCCGCTTGCCTCTTCGCGATCCTTTCTTATAGATGAAACCGTAGGATGGACAGGCGGGGGATCAAATCCAATAACCACAGATCTCGGCCTGCTGGATTGTTCAATATGTGACTGTGGCCTGGGCCTTGTTGGTAACTGTGGGGGAGTATCCCCTCCAGATCCTACGCTGCTTGGAGGGCTGTTGAATGGCGAATTTTCTTGCGAGATATTGCTCCTGTGAACCACTGTAGCTGCAGAGACAGCTCCTGGCTTGGGCGCAGGAATCAGTGCCTTTTCGTTGCGAGGTGCTGGTGGTGGAGGAGCAACCTTTGGGTTAAGGGAACGGCTGAGCTCTCCAGAGCGTCGAGGAGGAGGCGGTGACGGTGCTCGCGAGCCACCAGGACGAGGGGACAAGGCGACATTGGCAGAAGGTGAAGTATTGAGTGATCGACTGGGTATCTTAAAGGACCGACCTCCGCCAGTTGGAGTTGAGGGCGCTGTAACAGCATCAGGGTTCACGAATGGAGGTGGATCTCCTACACCTAATGCCGAGACTCGGTTCTTCGGTGGTGACTGAGGTGGAAGAACTGTCACAGCAGGAAGTGGTGCTGTCGCTGGCGGTTGTTGCAGCTGGGCTGTCTGTGACTTTGGTGTTGGAACTGGTCTCGAGGTTGTCGGCGGGGGAGGGGCATCCTGGTTGACAGACAGTGCTGCAGGCTTGGGCTTTGGTCTCGCAGGGACCGCTGGAGTTGAAGCATTTGGAGGTGGTAATTCTTGTCCTGGCTTGAAATCACGAAGTCGGTTCGGTTTGGGAGCTGGAGATATAGGTCGTGAAGGTGGTCCGGTGGCAATAGGAGCGGTGGGAGGTGGGATATCGGCAGGTTTGCTGACGTTGGGGTTGGGCGAGGTTCCCATGTTCTCGAACCGCGCTCGCAAAGAAGATACAGGCTTCTATAGACCTGTTAGCAGTGATCTGATACCAAGGACATGTAGTTGCATACAAGGGAAGTGCCATCAGGCCCTTCTCCGTTGGCAGACTCCATGATGAGAACAAATGCTTCCTCGACGAGGGTCGAGGGTGAATTGAATCTACCCACTACACCCACGCCCAGTAGTCTCGCTCATTAGTGCATCAACAGAATGAAAGCTGGAGTCAGGGTCCGTCACAAGAGCTCTCAAGAAGCAGAGACGGTGAGATTAGTTACACGTTGTAGGATAGCGCAAGATACGTTGGGCCGTAAAAGGCAAGTTGAAACTACCAAAAGTCGGCGCTGGGCAGTGACAACGCTTGGGAGTCGACGAAAGAGCGGGTAGATGTCGTTAACGACAGGGGCGGTGTTATAGCTCGAACGGAGTTGTGTTATTTTTATCGTAGTATAAACGAGTGCAAAAAATAGAGGGATGTTTACGAAAAGTGTCTTGTTTTTTTTTTCTCTTTTGAGGTCCCCTATTCTCCTCGTGGCTTCAATGTCGATCTTGATGCGAGTTGTCTTGCGTGGTCTCTCACAATTTCGACCTGGCTGAGCCACCCTTATGTCATAAGCAGGGCGCCCTGTGCTTAGCTTGGCACTGTAGAGGCACATGTGTTTTGGTGCAGACCTCACAGTGCATTTGATCTGTTACATTGATGATACACGGTAAGGTGACCAGGGTGAGCGATCTCCACTAATGGAAGACTCCAGGGGTGCGACGGCGGGGAAAGTGTTGAAGCTCAATTCTGTCCACGCGGTCAGGTAAAATGAATGACTTTCATGAGCTTTACAGCTGTAGAGGGGTGGAGCAACACTAAGAACGAAGAGGCGGTGCTCGATATTTATACACAATCGTTATGATACCTGACGGATTATTTATCACGACGGTAAAAATAATGGTAGAAATAGTCCTAGTTTACGTGCTGGTACCTGAAGATCAATTGGCATGAAACAGCTTCCCATTCATTTTCACTAAACACCTGAAACTTGACTTTGTTTAAATAAGACGATCCATTCTGGCTAAGAGTAAGTCTAAAACTCTCGAGTAGCATGTTGTCAATCTGAGGTACCTCGCTATGCCGTCATCTTGGCATGGCATTAATTATCCAAAGTTTGATAGCCAGAGTTTTACATATATCATCAACATCAAATGCTTACTAGAACCCCTGTAAAGGCTGCATCTGTGACCTTTCGAACGGCAGTTTGTAGTTGCCGCCACGCCCCAAAATGAAACAGTTCTAGCGGCGGGAGATGGTCAATTACTGAAAACAACTTCCCCATGGTACATTTGCATGGACAAGTCGCGATACGAACATGATCCAGGATACGAGTATTAAGTAGTACCTTGCAACTCTAAAGTAATAGTACAAATAAAGACAAAATCCTTATTAAATCTCGATCTTATTTCTGGATGAATGTATTTATAAGGCTATCTAGAAATAGATCCGTAAGATTTGTGGAATCTATAATCAAGTGAGGAATCGTCACAACTGTTGCGCCCACTATACGTACCTCCATCTCCAATATGACGAGAGGGGGATTCTAAGCGACAAGGCCTGGACCTCCATGTCAGGCCATTCCACTTACACCTTAACACAACCTTGCCTCTTTCAATTCCGTTCAAAATTTCCTCTCAAACCTTTCAACATCGTTGTAAACTGTTAATTACCGTCAATATGAACACTGTAAGTAACCTATGAAATCAATCCGGCTGATGCGACGCCTTTACTGACTGTTCTAGGTTAAATCTTTTTGGTTCGTCCTTTTGCGCCTCCGATCTTCGCAACTCTAATTTCTTGAACACCGAAGCTGACCAAGTTTCCAATAATTCAGGCTCGGATGGGGCTCTCTCTGTGTCGGTACGGAATTCCCATAATTCGATTTTCCTTAGAACAATGAACAGGACTCAAACTGACCTCGTCCTAGCTGGTGGAGGTGCCTATTACTTTGCTAAGAAGCAGATCAACGCCGACCGAATCGCCAAGATGGAAGCGCACCACAAGAAGAGGCAGATGATCCAAGACATGGAGTACACGAATGGCGTTGGCGGCCCTGCCCGTACCGACAGCACCGGCTCTCCCAGCCAGGAAGCCAGCCACGACCCTGCCCCTACGAGACATGCGCCAGAGACGGAGGCTCAACGAGTTGGAGAGAAGAGCAAATACGAAAGTAATCAAGTGTACAGAAGTCCAAAGGGAGATCGGTTCTCCTAGAAGTGCCGACGCGGGACGCACGTTTACGAGAGAAATCAGGATTGGGGTTGAAGCTGTGTACAATAACCATAACGCATCATTTATGAATCATTACCAGGAAAACGAAGGCATGGGAAGGACCTCAGGTTGTTCGATAAGTCCATATTAAATAGCCTTCCATTCATCCGTAACAAACTGGTCCATTATCTATGCTCTGGCTTTCTCGACCATGACTTCAATGTAACATACACGGACAATACCGGTTGAAATGGAGCTTTGACCCAGAGCCCGCAGCTCGCTTGCGGCTCTGGTACGGAAAGAATCGCATGTTCGCTGTGTTGATGACTGTATGGGTTGCAGAGAGATGTAGTAGGACGGCAGTTGAAGCCTAGGTTTCTAGCAGTCTCAGTATATGAGAAACGATTGAGCCATTTTCTCGAGGTCAAACATTCGAATGATACTATTCCCAGCTTGCCAACGAGCATCATATTATCGTACATGAATCGTGCTGAGCCGCCTTGCCACGTGCTGAGGTAGCCCGGTGATTAGCCGCTTGCACACTAGCTGGAGGAGCTACTACAGGTCCACTGTAGCTTCAATATCACAACTTCAACCATTAAAGGTTTCATCGTCTTTATATCAACTCTCTAGTCACAGCTCTCCATCATGGCAACGCCAGAGCTGGCCATCGCAAAGGCTACCCTCGCTGCCACGCTCTTCCGCGCCGATCCTACGCCTCTCAGTCGTCCCACCGTCGAGGCCTTCTTCCCGCTTCTCACAAACGCCCTCGCCCAGTGCTCGCGCCCCAACGTCCAGGTCTGCTCCATCGCTTGAAAAGCTCTTCCCTCTGTACCCAAGCAGAAGTCACTAAATTTTGCGTGCTTTTTTGGTCAAACAGAAATGTAAGGCATGGATCGTCGATAACATTGCGCCCTCCACGGCGCGTACCGCTGCCCTTGCAAAATACTTCAACGCCATGTCCAAGAGTCTGCAGGACGACGGCTCCCGACCTAGTCTCAAACGGCGGAGACTACATCTTCTATACGTCCTCAACGATGTACTATACCATGTTGTCATGAGGAACGACAATATCGTGTTTGCGACAGCCTGGGATAAAGTATTACCGGGATTGATCGCAAGCGCAGCTGCTTTTGATAACTGTCCAAAGCACAAGGAGAAGATCGCGGATCTTATTCGATTGTGGGACGAGAAGTTATACGTCAACTCGGATATCATTCGCAAGCTTGAAGAGGCCCTCGCCAGCGGTATCGCACCGCAACATGCCGAAGAATTGCAGACCTCCAATACTGCATTCAAGCTTTCCAAGGACGCGCCTTTCACTCTACCTTCATTCCACGGTGATCAATCAGTGCCGTGGTACGACCTTCCTGCCACAACATGGCTACCTCACTTGACTCCGAACTCGACCAAACCGATGTTCCCCGACCAAATCCGACCTATTCAACTTGCACCCGGTCCTGCAGATAAAATTCTCGTTGACGCAGTGCAAACTCTACTAGGCGATGTAGAGCGCATGTTCTCCAAGGAGCAGAAATGGAATCACGACCCGACTTTCGACCTCAACGAGCTAGGAGAACGAGTTATTCTTGACGAAATCACGGGCGAGATTGTTGGTGGCGAGACCTACTACGGCTGGTCTCGTCAGTTCTGTGAGAAGATGAAGGAAAGAAAGAGAAATGGCAGGAAAGGGAGAGACCGAGGACGATCACGCTCCAGATCACGCAGCGACTCGCGCGGACGATCACGAAGCTCTTCACGACCAGCAAATAAAAGACCAAAATTTTCGAGAGGCTCTAGAGGACGAAGCGTTTCTCGCAGTCGAAGCCGGTCTTACAGCCGCAGCCATGACCAGAGTCCCAACCGGCGACGCAGTGCCAGTCACAGTCGAAGCCGGAGCCGTGGTAAGCGATACAGCCGTTCAAGAGGGAGGTCATACAGCAGATCACTATCCCGCTCGCCTCCACCCTTCCACGGTCAAGACACCCAGGACCGTCCAAATCCACCACCTATTCCTCATCAGATGCCTCCTACTCACTTCCCCCCAATCCCGCCGACAGGGAATTTCCCCATGGTTCCGCCTCCCCCGGTTGGCTATCAAGGCCCCTGGCCACCACCACCGCCACCTCCACATATGGCACAGAACTGGTTTCCTCCCAATCCTGCCATGATGGGACAGATGATGGGTGGATGGAATGTCCCCCCACCTCCACCTCCGCCGCAGAATGGATATCAAGGACGAGGAAGAGGGAATGGGTTCCGCGGTAGAGGATGGGGT